>PVKS010011704.1:0-55845 GCA_004027875.1 Aplodontia rufa | reverse complement strand
AAAAAATTAAAAAAAAAATAAAAAATAAAAATTAGAAAATTCACAGAAAAAAAAAAAAGAGGGCTCAGAGATAATGACTTGAAATTATCATCATGAAGGAGGTAAATAACACCCGTCATCTAATAAAGGACTAATATATCTGTATCCTGCAATATATTTCTTTTTTTAAAAGAGAGAGGGACGGTGAGAGAGACAGAGAAAGAGAGAAACAATTTTATTTGTTTTTTCACATGGCCTTAGTTGCTCCAACACTTAGTTGTGTATGTGGTGCTGGGGTTTCAACCCGGGTCCTCATGCTTGCCAGGCAAGCGCCGAAACCGCTGAGCCACCACTCCAGCTCGAAATACATTTCTTTAAGAAAAATATTTATTTTATGATTAAATTGGTGGGAATTTTCAGAGAATTGGGGAAAATATTATTGGTTCTGTTGCAGCAACTATTGATAGGGTAGACAAATAAGCCACTATGTGAGATATAAAAGCTCATCCTAGTTATTAATATTTCTATAATTACAAAATTAACTCTGTGTACCAGATGCCTTACAAACATTATTTTATTTCCAAATCTCTCAAGAAAAATGAAGTAGGAATTTTCTTTTCCTTCCTTCTCAAATGAGAAAACAAAGCCTCAGAGATTAACAACTCACCAAGTCAAGACATAAACCCAGATTTGCTGCAATTCAAAGCCCAGGTTCCCTGCTCTATACAAACCTGCTTCCCCATAGAATTTTATTTACACTAACAACCTATATCATTAACATTGTCCCATAGCTGAATTTCCATATTGCAGTTAACTAATTCACAATTTATGGAGGGACCTCACAGCACACAGGAAGTATATAAGGGATTGGATATCAAAACAATGTTGCTTGCCCACAGTGTGCATTCAAGTTCATAATGTGGACTATAGGAAAAAACAAACAGGTGATTACAACAAAAATAAGGGAACATTATGAGGGAGAAAACAGGGTACTATGGGAATCTTGATGAGAGGCATCTAACTCAGTATGTCATTGATGGAAAAGGGAAACTTTCTGGGAGGCATTTCTTCATTTGAATGGATGAATCAGAATTTATCAGACAAATATATATCAGTCAGTATGTAGGGGGAGAATCAACAATGTATCTTTACTCACCCGAGAAGCCTAATAATGCATATGAAATCATTTAATTCTAGAAAATGCACAATTATATATATATATATATATATATATATATATGTCTTTATATATATATATAAAGACATTTATATCTGTTATGAGGAGGAAATATAGAAGTCAAGAGACTGGGGGTGGGTGATGTGGGGGTGATTCTAGATTAGGATCAGGGGCATGTCATATTATTACTACATATGCATTTGTCATTGTACAACACAGCTCATCAATAAAAATTAATACAATAAAAATAAAAATAATTAGGGATCCTGATTGGTAAGAGTATACTGAATTACTCACATGGGCCTAATGTACCGTACCCACAAGGACTTTTATAAGTGAAAAAGGAGGCACAAGGATCAGATCAGAGAGACATTTGAAGATGCCACAGTGCTCATTTTGAAAATGGAGGAAGGAGCCACAAGCCAAAGTGGCCTGTAAATGCTGGAAAAGTCAAGAAAATAGATTTCTCTTAGAGCCTCCAGAATGAATACCATCCGACAGACACCTTGATTTCAGTCTAAGACCGTTTTGGACTTCTAAATTTCAGAATAATAAATATAACATAATAAATGAGTGTTGTTTTAAGCCACTAGTTGGTAGTAATTTATCATAAGAGAAATAGAAAAAATTACTGAGGTAATCAAAATTTAAGATCTATACCAAAAAATGAGACTTCCAGGAGCAAGAGGAAATGAGAGCCAGAGAGAACAATAAAAATTGAGGAGAAAGTAGTATCCCCAAAGGCAGGGAAGGATCAAAAACTTAACGGAGAGTATGGAACACTACCAAATGCTGAAGATAAGTCCAGTGTGCTCCCATGTTGAGTAAAAAGGTGTCTCAAAAAGTCAAAAATCGAGTGTTTTCTCTGATATGTGGAAGCTATGCAAAATAAGGAAAAGATCAGAGTAATAGAGAAAGGGAGGGAGGAGAGATGGGATAGAGAAAGTTCATGGAATGACTCAGACCCAACTTTCCTATGTACATATATGAATATACCATAGTGAATCGCAATATCATGTACATCAACAAGACATTAATTAAAAAAAAACTATTAGTAAATAATACATAGAACAGGGGGAAGGAGGAAGGGAGGGGAAGGGGAAATACTAGGGGTTGAATTATAGCAAGGTACACTCCATGCTTTTACAATGACATCATTGTATATTGTCATGTATAAACAAAAAACATGAAAACAACAACAACAACAAAAATGTGCCCACTGTTTTCAGCAAATAAAGAAATAACTGATAATTGCATTTTAGAAGGTTCCATGGGATGGGTATTAATGTAAGCCAGATAAGCCAGGTAAGTTGAGAAAAATTTAAAAATGGCTAGAAAATATACACAGAAGCTTAAACTAGTCTTTCCAGAAAGACTAGCACTGATTGGTAGAAGAAAGAATTGTTAGCAATTAGATAATAAGCACGCAAACACACCCACCCACACACACATACACACACACACATGTATTCTGAGGATAGCAAAGAATTCAGGTTTTGTGAGATTATGAAGCTTGTATAATTGAGAGAGGGAATCTTTAATAAAATAATATGGCATTAAGAATTCAGAATAAGGGGCTGGAGCAGTGGCTCAGAGGTTATGGCACTTGCCTCGCATGTGTGAGTACTCGGGTTCAAATCCTAGCACCATGTACACAACTAAGTGTCAGAGCAACAAAGGCCACATGCAAAACTAAATAAATTTGATTCTCTCTTTCTCTCTCTTTCACTGTCCCTCTCTCTTTAAAAAAAATGAATTCAGAATAAGTACTAAATTGTATTGATCATGAAAACAGAAAATCACAGCAAACTACCCATATTTTAAATCTGGCAAATATTATCACAAAATGCAGAAAATAAAAATTTTTATTTTATTAATTAAATACCTAATGCATCTTCTTTTTTTTAAGAGAGGACAGTGAGAGAGAGAGAGAGACAGAGAGAGAGAGACAGAGATAATCAATTTTTATTGAGTTTTTCATGTGGCCCTCATTGCTCAGACACTTAGTTGTGTATGTGGGTGCTGGGGTTTGAACCATGTACTTGTGCATGCTGGGCAAGTGCCGTAACCGCGGAGCCACTGCTTCAGCCCCCTAATGCATCTTCTTAATGCTTTTTTTCCTCCTGTGTTTGGATGTATACTCTGATTATCCTTTTATATGATAAAAATTGTGTAATATAATTTTCTATAAGAAAGAAAATAATTCAGTCATTTCTTTAATGTGATTGATCAACATTTATTTATTAATATTGGTGGTCAGAATGTGTAAAACAATAGATTTCACCTAGAGATATACTTATCATGTATACTGCTAATGGCTTTTGCCTGACATGGGAAGAATTCAGATAAATTCTACTTCTCATCATCTTTATCCTAAAAGATACACAGATATAAGATCAATTTGTTTTTGAATTATTAATGTTATTGAATCATTGAATATATAGTTTAGTTTTTACTGTGCCTCAATGAGAACTGAATTCTCCACTTACGCGTTTACCTACATGAACACAGGCGAACTTTCCATATTAGTTTCTGGCTCAACTTTTCAACCATTATTTCTCCACCACTACCACCATACTTCGAGTTCCAGGCACCAAAGGTATAGTCACAAAATTTCCATGCTACAGTGCAGAGCGAGTCAGTCCGGTAGGTGGTGGGAGTATTCCAGAAGCCATCTCTGTGCTGGGCTTGCTAGCATTAACTTAACTGCACATGCATCTCACTAAACTAAATTAAATATGTCCCCAGTTCAATTAGAATTCCCAAATTCCTAAAAACTAGCCAACACAAAGGAAATAGGACAAAAGGCAAGGCAAAGTGGAAAGATACAGTGGTCCTAGAGTGAGTCATTATATACATAAATAATACATTTTAAAAATCCTACTTTTGTATACTGTACAAATATATATGATCATGTGAACACACTAAGGCTCCACCGTAACAGAGCCTTGAAAGGGGCTGAGGCCATGACACTTAACACAGTTAGCCTCCGCTCTGGCTGTTCTGGAAGAAAGGAAGACTTGACAAGTCCAGGAGAGAAGGAGCTCGGTGATAATGAGAGCTTCCTGTAGAGGAGCACAGGCTGCAGTGCAAGACTCGGAGCAGAAAAGGAGGTAAAGCAGTTTCCATATAAACAAATGTGCACATGGACCTTTGGAGAAGGAAGTCGAGGAAGTCTCACTTCCAGTCCGTAGCCTACTGTGGGAGGCCAGAGGCAAGGCTGTCCACTGAAGGTGAAGCACTGGGTCCGAGGAAGGGATAACCACATTTTTACAACCTACAGAAGAGATGACCAGGGCAATGTGAAAGTTTGCTGAATAGTGCTGAGTTCCCAATACAGATGAAGAACACGAACCTGAAGTGGCACCAGTGTGGCAGTGGCTGTGTGACAGTTCACAGCAACATTAGCAGCTCAGGTGAGAAACTGTGTGTAATGAGGTCTGTTCTTTTTGAACACTCAGTATTCAAAGACCATCATTTTTGTCACTGAACCCCAACTTCTCTCTAAAAATCACTCACTCCTTCTCTCACTTTTAGCACACATGCTTTCCAGCTCCAGGCAGAACATATTCCCTTGGCCCAAAGATATTAGTTAATTTTCCTGTCAATTATACTAGAAAGAATCAAGAATATTTTTTAAAAAAGCATTACAATTGGGATAGTAGGAGGAAAGAGGAAGGAAAGATAGGGAGGGATCTAGGGAGACAATCAACAATGTAATATACTCTTTACTTTCCCCTGCCAGAAGCCAAATTATACTTAATTCTGGAAAATTCACAATTATATACATATGTATGTATACATATTTGTGTGTACACATATATATGTATATATGTGTGTTATATGTATATATATGTGTGTGTGTGTATGGATGTTTATAATTGTTATGGGGGAAATATAGAAGAATTAAGAGACTAGGGTGTGGGCAATATGGGGGTGACTCTGGATTAGGGTCAAATCCATATCGTATTATTACTTTATATGCATTTATGTTTGTACAACAACTCAACTCCTTAATTAAAAAAAAAGAATTGGGGTAGTATAAAGTGACAGATTAAATTTAAAAGGATGGAATAGGCAAAGGGATGGTGTCAGTATAAGGACTTAATATCTTGGGCAAGAGAGTAGTTGGCAGCCTTTGCTCAGTAAGTAAATACTTTAATGTTGGGGCTGAACCATGTTCCTAGAGTTTTCTTAGTAAACAACTGGGTAGGAACAGAATCAGGAATTCGGAGAGTATATTTATTGTGACCTTCAGTAAGATCCTACAAAGAAAAGATTCACTGAAGCTGAAATTGGCCCATCTGAAAGGAGAAAGGAATGAAAATTATAGATATGCTAACTATATCCATTAGGGAGACCATTTCTGCCTGAGGCCTTCAGTCAGAGATGGCTAAGAATGCAATGAAATAAAATCAATGGTGGATATAAAAGTATTGTTAGTTAAGGTTCCTGCTTGGGAAAAGCAGGGAGAAGTCTTGCCAGAAATGAAAGTGGGATGTGTTCCTACTCAACTATTTGCTATTATATACCCCAGGAATGAAAAAAAAAAAACCAATAACTAAGCTGGGATGAAGCCTGGCACAAGGGACAAATTACCAGATAATCTTGGGTTGATTGTATCCCTAGACAGAAGCCTACACACCAGGACCAGGAAAATAGGACTTTCTGCAATTACCACTGTATGGGACTGTGCCCAGCCTATCTCAATCCCATGAGCACCCACAGTCCACTGCCTTATTGGCATAGATGGAAGAAGGAAGATATAAGAATGAGCTAGAGGAAGAGGGGAAGAGAAAAAACAGCAGTTGTATTTAAGTAGAGCCAGCTACATTTATGATTCATTGAATGAAGGGTACCTTGAACAGGAGAATATTTCCAGAAGTAGTTGGTTTCTCTAGGGTATAACTGTAAATGTACCCACTGATTGCAATTTCACATGGTGGCAGCCTCCTCATAGCTTATGCCCGGCCCTCAGCCAACAAGGACATATGGCTGGCTGGTCAGTGGAAATTCTATGCACAATTAACTTTGTGGCCTACGGTAATAAATCATAAGTGTCCAGAAAATCTTCCTAGTGTCAGACTCTCTGGTTCTCATTGACCCTGGATAAAACCTGTGCCAGCAGCCAGAACTTCTAGACACAGAAACATATTGACAAATGCTCCAGTAGAGGTGGCAGATGGTGGTAGAAGCACTCGCTGCCAACCAGAATGGCCTGACATGGCCTGAAATATTTCCAGAAATCCTGCATGGTGCACCAGGAGGAGTTTGGCTGCTATTGAGTGTAGAATTATTTTTTCTCATTTGTCTTTCTTCTCACCTAGGATACTAAGATTGTTCTCCATACTACCTCAGCCCACAAATTTCACAGTTCATGCTGGGCACAGTGGCACATACCTCTAATCTCAGCAACCTCGAACAGTGAGGCACGAGAATCCCAAATTTGAGGCCAGCCTCAGCAGCTTAGCTAGACCATTAGCAATTTACCAAGGCCCTGTCTCAAAATTTAAAAAAATAAAAAGGGGGTAAAGTGCTTCTTGGTTAAATCCATAATCACACGCACATGCGCGCGCACACACAAACACATGCACACTCACACACCCATAAATTCCAGCCTGGAATACAGAATTAATGGATAGTGTAAGAAAGTTAAGGCATTAGCCTGTATAAAGGGAAATCTTCCCGGAAATGGGTCAAAAGAAACATAGAGGTTATGCATGGGTAGCTCATCCAGGGTAGAGAAGATGTGACAGCAGCAAAGGTCTGATTTCCTCGGGTGACAATGGACGGAGGTCTGAAGCATGAAGGAGATGTGCAAATCCAGACAACTTCAGCCCCACCTTTGATAGTCAGCTCTCCACCCCATTAAATTCCATTCCTTAGAACTGAGTCTTTTCCCTTGGCCTGCAACTGTGCTTCTTTAGTTGTGATTTTTATGTAGGTCTTTAAGACCAACACATGAGAAGATGACTGCAATTGACGAGAGACTGTAGACTGTTCTTCTGACAGTTCGCATGAAGAGTCACATGAGGAATAATAAGGGTCTGTCACAATTGAAAAGGAGAGGAGGTAACTAGGTTAAAGCCTTATTGTGGTTTCCTCTAGAAGGAATGGGGAAAGTAAACAAAGAAACTTCTGGTGAGTTTGAATGAGGTCAACAAGTTCTTGGGTACAGGTGCTATGCCTGGTTGTCTGGTCTCACCCTGTGATCATTAAGGTGGGTGGGATATATTGAGACCCAGGGAATAAAAGCCTGATAAGGGAGGTGGTTAGGGGAATGGATTAGTTCACCTACTCAAGAGGGCAACAGACCAGCCTGTAACCAGAATCACCAAACCAGTCAAGACAGCATTTGAAAAACTATATCACAACCTGCTACTCACTGATGGTGTGTTCATGCTGTACGTCCTAATTTTCACCATGTCCTATGCCTCAGATTTTAATTTTTCTCATCAACGGATGATTATTCAGTATGCTGCGATGGCCAAATGGTCCCTTGCCAGGAGAGAAAGGAGCTTCAGCTTTCAGTGCACTGATAAGATTACTGTTGGTCAGTTACTCTGGAGACTATACTGAAAGCACCCAGATAAACATCCAGACTGTAGATGGGAACAAATTTCCATGAGGCATTGCTTCCGAGAAGCAGGACTTTATGACCAAAGCCACAAGCCTCCAGGTCCTCCACGGTCCATTAATCAAGGCAGCATTCCTGAGCAAAGGGTATCTTTCCTCCATAAGAACTTTGTCACCCTGAGCCCCTCCTCACTACAAAAATCTTTCCTGTCTTTCTACTAGAACTGTCTGAACATCTTCCCAGGAAGAACCATAGTACAAAGAAACTGCCATTATTTGGATCATCTTGATCTCAAAAGTTCTGTTGCCCTGGCCTCGAGGAACTATGTGTCTGCCTTGCTTGGTTAGATTTTTGGCTTGTATTCAGACATTCTCTAAGGATACAACTGATAATAATGTTTAATAAGGATCTTAAACTGTCTCTTGCTTGCAAATGGGAAATACATGACTTTAGGTCATAATGTGGATATTCATTCATGTTTTATCTATATCAAATTTCATGGGTAGAATCTGTGCAAATTATCAGCGCTGTGTAGTGCTTAGGAATGCTGAACCTAGTACATGCCAAGTTGAAGAAGAGAGGAATAATTCAGACAGATTACTAAAGCTTAGGGCTAGGAGACCACAGAAGAGTCCACAGGGACAATAGGACGAATCATGAGATCCAAGCTAGACTGAGTGGGACAATCAGATTCTATACAAAAATCCCTCATGAGTAAGAAGGAAAGTAAGGTGAAGGAAACAAGAATGCACAGGTTAAGAGGTTGAAAAGTGAATATTACAATATTAATAAATGCTGAAATTTTGGGTTTCCATGCAGAATGTAGGTTTGAATTCTTGTATTCCGTTTTGAGTCCTGTGGCCTCTTAAAATTCAATTAATTGGTTGGAACCTCAAAGAATTTGTAAAATAGAATGATATGTACTTCCCAGAGTTATTATAAGAATAAGAGATTTTATATTTATGTGGAGACAGTATTTACATCATTTAGCAGGCATCAAATAAATGATGGTTGCCATTAAAATGACCATTTGGCTATGGACTGTCTATGGACTTTAAACAGCAATAATCCTCTTAGGAGATGACGCTGAAATCACTTTTTGTAACACTTACCTTGCTTTAGCCAACACTGAATCTTTATTTAGTATTTAAATCTTTTGGTACTTTTTATTCATTGATCAGAGAAAAGAGATACCTCTTATATATGAAAGTCTGAGCAGTTTGCTAAAAGCACAGTAACACCCATTCCTTGAACATATAATGTTTCCTATTTTATGTGACTGTCCATCTTTATTTTAAACTGCTGGAGTTTTAAAGATTTGTTGCTAAATATAAGTTTTCTTCACTTCTATACAATATTGGGCTGATTTGGTTACATTTTTTATTCTTCTAAATTTTCTTCTTCTTTACCTTCTTTTTTCTTTTTCTATCTTTTTTTTTTAATTAAACCAAACTTTTATTCTGGCACGATGTTAAATCCTTTTTGTCTATTTATACATGTCACATCTTGAATTGACTTTTTATTCCCAGTTTCTTCCTGGCAAAGACAATGAGCACAGTGAGCATACTTAATACATGTTACGTAATAAAAACTATTAAGTGTTCCTTTAAAATTGCAAGCAGCTCTTTATCTTTAGCTTCTACTTTGAGATAATTACATACTTCCCCAAAACTATTTATAGCTTCCATCAGGAAGAACAGCTGAAAAAAAAATGTGTTCTCAGTCCTGCCAAATCTATGGTGGAAGTGATTTAAACTCTGAAGATCTGTTGTAAATGTTCAAAATGGCACTTGACATATGGATGTCAAATTACGTCAACAGAAACTTTTCCCAACTAAAATTTCCATGATGAACATGGTTATAGCATATATCCTATATCCTGTCCACATATCCATCATCATTCATTACCAACAAACTGAGATGATACAAAACAGTGACAGAAACTCACCTGTACCTACTGGTGTTTGGTCCCTCAGCTTCTGTGCCTTTCAGCTGCATCAGGAGTCCTGTCCTCCCTCCACTGTTTGAAGAGCTGAACGCATGTTCATGTTTAAGACCAAATAACAGATGAGCCTTACAAATGAGTGGAAATGAGGACCTCATCCAGGATGTGAATTGGAGATCCCAGGGTCAAATATACATACATCTGTGCATAATTAGTGAGTTCCCAGGTTTAGAAGATACAATTGACCAACCCTATCCACTCATCCTCAAAGTTGCCTAGATATGACATCCGAAAAACCCCAAATTACTTTCCTCCCTTAAGTTAAAGAACTAGATTAACACACTGATAAATCATAGGGCTCACTGGGTGCTGATCTCAACTCTTGCCACTCAAAGACTGATTTGGATAAATCTACTATGATTTCTACCAAGATTCTGTTTTCAGAAGGCCCATTTCCAAGCTTTGGGTTTTTTGTTTTGTTTTGTTTTGTTTTTTAAGGGGGAGGACTATTGCCTACAAGCTACCATTGCAGGAGAAGGGGAAAATAAAGAATAAACACAGTGCTTGGGCTCAGGGAACTTAGCATGGGAGAGAGAACATATGAATTTAGGGGAAAGGGTGGATGAAGGAGGAATAAAGAGCTGAGAAATCTTTTTTCTTCTTTTCCTTTCTCTCTTTTTTTTTCTTGGTTATATTGCATCTGTCAGATTACATTTTTATATTTCCCTTCAGTGTGTATCTTGTCTCACTATATATTTGTTTTCATGAGAAGCCTTTTGCCTCAAGAAAGCGTAACTAGAACCTATTGCTTAACAATAGTGACCTTTGCATAGATTAACATAAAATATTGTGACTTCTTGTAGTCTAAGTTAATTATAACCTTTAAGACTATAAATGTCTTTGGGAAAGTTGTACAAGAAAATCCCATCTTTCTTCTTATCACAGAGAAATGTCTTCTGTGCCATTTGCAGTTGCCTGACTAATGTGTTAAATCCAAGAGCAAGTGACAACAGAAAGGAACTCCCAGCATCCAAGATGAAAGTTTCCCCCTCCTTAAGTCCAGAAGGGCAAGGTGATAGCAATACTTACTAGAGCACATGGGGCATGGAGTTTCAGAGCCTCTCAGAAATTTAAGTACAGACTGAAAAGATCAAACTGCTAGTCTACATGCTAGGAAGCAGCAATTCCTAACCTTATCTTTCTCCATTAGCTCAGCTTTCTTCTTAGTGTTTAGGCTTGGGTGATCAACTTATGAAAAATGTTATTTTCTTTAAAAAGTTTTTAAAATTACACTATTTTGGTTTCTACTAAGAAATGAACCTGTTTGATTAAAGCACTTCCCAGGATCATGCCTCACCTCTGCTTCCCTGATTACTATATTTTCCAAAACTTGTGACCTGATTGTTCAGTCCCTCTCTCTCTGATGGTAAAATATCATTGACTTGAAGCCAAGGAGAAAGAGCTCTAAGTTCAGAGCTGGTGATTCTGGTTTCAGTACTTCCGTCTCTCAACTGCTTCAAGAACTTGGGCATTTAATTGCCCTAAAATTGTTCGTTATCAGTTTAGGTAGGGTGTAATTTATTTGAAAACCTCTATTGGAGGTACTTGCTGTCACAGAACAGATTGTCAAAAAGATAAATTACATAATTAAAAATATTATTTCATTATTTTTAAAATATCCCAATAAATTATAGTAACAGTTTTATGGTACAGTTTTGATTCAACTAATTAAACAACTCTAATTACTATACCAATAATGACTTTGTGGGTATCTTAAAATACTGCCATTTTATGATAGGCTGAAAGAGTTCTAGGGACACAGCACAAGTTTTAAAGCTGGCACAAAGACCCCAGGAATCCTCACTCCCAGTTCAGCACAAAAAAGGCTTATCTGATTTATCTTCGGCAGCTAAATACTTTTCAGCTTTGTTTACAATATTAATTGGTCTCATCAACTTTATTTAGGTAATCATATAGAATCCAATCCCTACTTACCACAAATTCCAAATTGATTGGTAATTCTCTCTCTAAATATATATATAAAACTATAATTTGGTAGGATTTGTAGTTCTGAATTTCTGGATTTTTGGTTGAATTCTGAGTGATATGGCCATTAAATTTTTATTTTTCATTTTGAATTAAATGTAACTGACTGCACCTTGATCTTTAGGTAGAAATCACCCCATAAGGAGTTCTCATTATTTGTTCATTATTTTCATAGTAGATGTGAACATGCTTTTAATTCAGCCTATTTCTCTTATTTTGCTGTATCTTTTTTACTTTCTGTTTCAAAAGAAAACAATGAATGTAGATTCAATGTCAATCTTTTGTAAATCACCCTTCTTTTGTAACTTAAAAAAAAGAAATATATTTAGCAACCACACATGAAAAAGAAAAAGAATAAAACCCTCATGTCCAATTGGCACAAAATTGAAACTCTTACGTACAAGAAAATGATTTTTCCTGTGGGTTTGTAAGTGATAGAAAGGCCTTATATTTTAGAAATGGAATTGTAGTATGAAATCACTTTCTCAAAACAGAGGCAGTTATTTTCATTGCTTTACTAAATGACAATCTAATTGTAAATGATTCAGCAGTAAAATTTTCATAACTCTCCTAGACAAAGTTTCTTAAAACTGTTTTTTAATACTAATAGTTTTTTGTAAAGTTTCATTTCATCCTGATCTACTCTGAAAACTTGTAAAACTTAGAATACAGGCACATACATACAGGCTTTGAGAACTAATTTGAAAATAAGAATCCAAAGAAAGCAGGATTTGAAACTAAATTCAGATTTTAATTTAACAGAAAACATTATTCACAACAAACTTCTATGATGAAATGAAGTCTTTTAAAAAAAAAAAACTCCACTTTAGAAATGTTAAATATTTATATTTTCTTCTTGGGAGCTCGTCTCTTGATGATAATAAGAATATGCACAAATAGTGATACTTTTTGATATTTAAATATTACAACCCAGAATTCAAAGGGTTTTTGTTTTTTTCCACATAGGTTAGGTACTATTGTAAAATAAATTAACTTTAATTACAAAGGACTAGTACCCATAGGTATCTAAGAAATTTATTACCACTTACTTACAATAACAAACATGTGCTTTGTTTTTTTTATTCATCATTATAAAAACTGAGTTTTCAATGGAGGCATTTTAATAGGACTATGGTTGTGAAAATAAATTTAATTCTAGTGGTTCTTTAAAATTAAACTAAAAACGTTGGTAAAATAAAATGTCAAGCAAGAGAAAACTTTTCTATGATATATACATATTTTCATGTAAACAAAAGCAAAGATCAAAAAAATTAAATTAAATATCCTTGTCAGCAACAGAAATAGACCAAAAAGTTATTTTATTTTACTTCATGCTTCCATTGAATACAACTGGTATAAGCAGAGCAATAGGAATTAGATGAATTTTTACATTTCCCCTCACACTTTTCAGGAAATTGCATACAATAAAGAGATATCCTAGAGAGAGGTGTCTCTAGGAGAAAAGTATTAGAGTATTAGACTTCTGAAAGCCATGACTTTCAATTATTAAGTCACTCTTCTTGCTCTACTGTAAAACACATAAAATGGTTTATCATAATTTTGCCAGTCAAAAGAAAGTAAAGCTAACACTGGCAAGATCTATACTAACACAGATGGTAGCCAGTCAGGCACAAGGATGTGGAAATTTTCCTTTCAATGTGGACTACCCATGCACTAGGAGATAATGGCTTCCAACACAAAACAATTATTTTGAGATAAAACAGACATTATTTAAAGGATATATTCTCTACAGGAGTGTTTTTTGGAAGTATGCCCTTGGGACCACCTGAACCACAATCAAGCAAAATGTTCAATAAAATAAAAATGTACATTCCTGGGCTCAAATACAGACCCTTTGTGGACCAAGGAATCTGTATTGGTTCACTCGCTTGGGGAATATTTAAACACTTATTAAAGTTTAAATATCACTACCGAAGACTATTTGTGATTTCTCTTAACCCTTCCTTTTAACCACAAATATTTAATTATCTTTTCCATGCTTGCAATTTATTTTGAAGGAAAAGAAAACAGCATAATTTTTTATTATGTTAATCAGCAGTGATAAATAGTAGTAGTTTTCCTCCCCTCAAGAGGGTAATAGGCAACAAGCAATTTTGCACCTAAACTTCTTGAAGGTGCACTATAGTACTTTTTTTAAAGCTTTCAAAATGTATACCAACAAAATGTTCAAAATTATTTGTAAACTGTCATCTGATCAAGATTATCCAGTGTAAGGAGAGGGGCTGCTCAGTGTGGTTGCTTAATTCTCACTAAGGCTCCTTATAGTCTTCTCTTGGGAACACTGAGAATCTGAGCAGGCTCTCATGAGCTCTCAGTGAGAGAGGGGCTGCCCACTCAGCAGCACAAAGCACCAACAGACTGCTCATCAAACAAGAAAAGAGAAAACAAATCTCAGTCAACCCAGCCACAAAAGTCTCAAGACCTACCAATATATAAGATGAATACAGATCATGCGGACTTTCCTGAGAGAAAGCTGAATCTCAAACATCCTTATTAACATCCGGTTTTATGTTAATGGAAAGCAAAATACACATCAACATGCCACTAAGTATCTACTGCAGTGTTTATGTCTGGATCTCCATGGACAAAAACAATTTTATCTGTGGTTAATATAAATCAGAAACTGAAGAGGTAGGTGACTATCATCTGAAGAAGACCCCACAACAACATGCTGAATAATGTACTTGAGTTCCAAAAGAGTTCTTTAACTGGACAGTGAATTCCAACACCACTGCAATTGCCGATCAGGGTTTCCCAGGTCCTTCGTGATGTTATCCACCTTCCAATGTCCTAATTCTGATACCAAGTCACTGGCTTTTCAGACTTTCGTTTCCAAGAAATAATTAATGAAGTAAAATATAAAGTGTAATACTGGATACCAAAGAGCAATGCTGACATTGGCTGAACTCTTCAAACATCTATACTCTCATAAGGAAGAAAGCATATTGGAGCTGGACAAGAACTTAAAGATTCACCTACTCCAACTCTGATTTTACAACTGAAGAAATAGGCTGATTTTTTTTCCCAATGGCTCACAAAGCACTAAAATTCTGAAAAGATTCTATAAATTCATGGTTAAATTACCAGTTTAGCCCATGACAAAGCCAAGAGGCCATGTTTTCAGCCCTTATGGACTTAGACTGTAGTTCCATCCCAATTGGCTGTTATAAAGTACGCCAGTGGTAACAGGAGCTGACCAAAGCCCTTGCATGCACCTGAGGAAACAGATAGTCAGCAAGAGAAAAATAATTTAAGACCCCGGAACTTCCCTATTCAAACCTGCCCGAGGCTCAGACCAGGGTTTACCTTCCCTTTATGGGAGACACACCTCTGAGTACATTCACAAACTCCAGTTGTGCTAGGAAAAGCATTGGGGCAACAATACTGTCCTGCCCAGAACATTTAAAGCTAGCACAGCTGGACCACTGGAAACCTCCAAACACACCCTTGACCTACATACAGCTATATTAATTGCTCAATAATTGATCACTTGTTTAGCAAATCAAAAATAAAAACCTGATTGACTTATTTTCATATTTTTTCATCTTAGATTTTTAAGATCTGTGATTTTAGGTTTTCTTTCCTATTTTCCAGACTCTGTATTAGCTTCATATTTCTCTTGGTTATTAGAAAAATGAAAATATTTTTAAAGAGAAAGTTTCAGTTTTAAAAATTTAAAGGATGCGCACAGTTTCCTCTTGACATCTAAAGTAAACAAGGTGTTTTTGTGGCACAGCAGAACAATACAGCCTCAAGATTTCAACAGATGCTTGGATCCCAGTTCTACCACTAAACTTGAGCAGGATTTTAGCCTACTCATGTTTGTTTCATCTCTAAAAAATTAAAAATAACACCTACCTTACAGAATGCCATAAAGATAAAATGATGCAGTGCCTGGCACAGAGCAGATTTCCATAAATGGTGGTTCTTTCTCCCTACTATGCTTGGTGAGACACTTTGATTAAAAGGAATTGCCACAACTGCACCAGCTATGCCCCTTATTGCACTCCCCTTTGAAATTTGCAGGGGGCTCTGTCTCCTCAATTGTTCCCTATTGCTCTGATGAGTTGCTATTGTGCTTAGAACAATTCTACATTTTTATATTCCCTCTTTCAAAGTTTTATATGCAGATAAAACAATATTTTAAAAAAAAATTTCCTAGAAATGACAATGCACATGTTTCCTGAAGTACAACATGTCATGTATAAAAACAATTCTGAAAAATATGACTGAATTAATTTGTGCATTGTTTCTTAAAGTGCACCAAAGTAAATAGAAATGACCTTTAAAATGTCACTAACCTCCTTGGGTTATTTCTTAAAATAAAGTTAAATATTTATCAACTGAGATGTATGAGGGTTTTGGCTCCAATGTGATGGTAAAAAGCAGCAGTGTCTTCCAGAAAAAAGAACTAATAAACCAACTAAGCATTCTTTAGCAGCATACAAAACACCAACAATTCACGATAACTACAGGCTCAATAAAGCACATTCCTGATTCCTGCCACAAAAATAAAATCTGTAAATAAAACAAAACAATCTCCCCAATCTAAATCAAGGACTTTTCTTGAACCCTGATGGTAACATTTGTGATCATTCTCTTATTGTATATCCTTGGTAACAGCACTATATAAATTACCATTCTTTCTTTATACTGCACATACAAACACACACATATAACCTATTAAAAAAATAAAGTTTAAGTGGAGATGCCACTTGAAAAAGCTCAAAGTCAATAAAGAACAATCATCACCCAAAATGACAGTTCTAATATTCACACCACTGTCCGATGTTCCCCACACACATAGACAGCACTGGGACGTATCCGTCGCCTTGTGTGACCAGGGAGCTGTGGCAGAAACTTGAAGGATTTTGGCATCATGTCCAGGCAGGCGTCATGGAACTTCTTAATCCTCCAGTAGTAGATCAGTGGGTTCAAAGCAGACTTGAGGTAGCAGAGCCAGAGTAGCCAGGTGCTAATCTCAAAAAAGTTGTGCTTATAGTAAAAGTGTTTATTGAATGTTGCCACAAGGCTGTAAGTGGTGAATGGAGCCCAGCAGACAATGAAAACAGCAAAGAGAATCAAAATGGTGGTGAAGGCACGTGTTTTAAAGCCCATGTCGATACTCATTTGGAAGGGTCTCTGTAGACTCATGAGACCCAGTTTGCTGGCCTGGCTGAGGCATATGCCTTCAGGGTAGCTATGGATCCTCAAGGCATTGTGCCGAAGGGTGTTGAGTATGCCCATAAATGAATATAGTATTACCAGGAAAGGTATGAAGAAAGAAATGAGAGAAATCAAAATTACATAGGCCTGATAACCTGGATTGGTTGTGTACCCAAACACACACTGGGGGGCTCTGGAAGGTATCTGCAGGTCAGGGTTTCCTACAGCCAAAGGAAAAGCTACACAAAAAGAAGTTGCCCAAGAAACTGCAATCAGAACTTTAGCCCTATATGGATTTAGCTTATCCTGCCTCTGGACTATAATAAGGAATCTATCAATGCTAATGATGAGTAGGATGGCAACTCCCTCTATCACAAATAACCAGAAAAACATAGCAGATACTCTACAGAAGAATTTCCCAAAAATCCATCTGGTAGTAAGAATAGTGACCAGGGCAAAGGGCATGTTCAGCACTGCAAGCAACATGTCTGCAAAAGCCAGGCTGGCGAGGAGGATATTAATTGCAGATCGCATGGCAGCCTTTTGGTAAACCATGAGGCAAACAACCATGTTCCCAAGAAAAGACACAAAGAGAATAAATATCATGATAGCAGAAAGGATGATCTGGAGAGGCAAGCTTAGGCTCTTAAAAACAGCTGGTGTTGGGGGCACACTTGTGCTATTCACTGTCAAGGAACTCAAACCAGTGGGAGTCATGGTTTCAAAACTGTATCTAAGCAGAGGACCAACACTGGGATGCTGGAATGGTGGAGGGGCTGTAATATTCATGTGGGAATTTTCATAGACTACAAACGTTGTGTTGGATGCCCCAGTATGGGACGCAGTCAACACTGCTGAGAAGACCATGATTTCAGGAGGACAGACGGTACAGGCAGAGACGTTGGTGTTCCTCGAGCATTTCAACACAGAACGGTGGTGTCAGGTTCCACTGATGGGCCTGGAAATGCATCCTGGAAAATGTACAAAGGGTTCCATCTTCCACAGGAGTTCTTCTGCCTGAAAATAAGCCCGAAACATGAAAAGTGGGTGAGAAATGACCTCTGTAAATAACATTTGAGTTCTTACCTTACAAAGAATTAAGTTCTTACCTTAGTCCCTTTTAATTCTTTAAAAATATAGCTTAGTCCTTGTTAGCAATAAAATATTGTTGCTCTGTTGTTTTACTTTTGAGTCAACCATGATGGAAATTTCATGGCATTCATATATAAAGTGAAAAGTATCTCAAACGTGTTACTGCCCCAAAGACCAATGTTACAACTTCACTGCTAACTTTTTAAAAAATTTATAATAACATTATGGTCTTTCTACAGTCACTATTAAGACATTATTTTATATGGTTCTCTTAAGAGTACTAAATATTTTTCTTTTCTTTTTTTTTTTTTTTTTACAGTAGCTGGGTTCATCCTGATAAACTCATACATGCATGGAATTCAGTTTCAGTCCACAAACCCCCTTATACCTCCTGTCCTCTCTCCCGTCCTCCATTCTCCCTCCTCTACTCTGCTAGACTTCCTTTTGGTCATCTATTTATATTTGATTCATTCCTTTTCCTTATACATTAAGTCGAAGAGTACTATTTTTTAAAAAAATAGATCTTTGGGAGGCTGGAGCAATGGCTCAGCAGTTATGATGATTGACTGGCATGTGAGAGGACACAGGTTTGAATCCCAGCACCACATACACAACTAAGTGTTGAAGAAACAAAAACCAGATGAAAAACTAAATTAAACTGGTTCTCTTTTTTTTCCCTCTCTCTCTATTTCTCTCTCTCTCACTGTCCCTCTCTCTTAAAAAAAGTAGCTCTTTGGAATAGGTTCCTACTCCATTTTTACCATAGTACAAAATGATGACAAAACACCCTAAACTCAGTTTCCCATTTAACACATGATAATTACACACTCCAGATCTAACCCTTCTAAGTAGGTCACAGGTTATTTTCAACCGAAATCTGAAAAACAGTTTCCTGGCTTCCTTTCCTTTTTTCCTTCCTTCTCTTCTCTTTCCTCCATCCCTCTCTCCTCCCTCCCTCTGTCCTTTCCTTCTTCTCTCTTCTCCTCCTTCATCTCTCTGTAGCTCCCTCCCTCTCTCTTCCAGTATTTCTCTCCCTAAATTCCCCTACCAACTATTCTGGAGAAGTCACTTAGGAGAAGAAAAAGTCTTGGTCATGTTTTCAAAACTTTTCTTTTTCTAAAGCTCTTGTCTGCCCCTCATATTCTCTCTTCTCTCCCGAACCCTATTACTTTCTTGCTATATATACTTCTATCTTCCCCATTCCTCCTCACTAAAATTGACCTTACCCTTTTTATTAAAGCTTTATAATTATACATTAGCTGGGTTCATCCCAACAAACTCATACCATGGAATAAAATTTCCATGCTAGCATGTCACCTTCCATGTTAGCAACATAACAGAAAATGTTAACCAAATAATAAAGATGGAAATGGAAAAGAAGATGACTAGAAAAATATTCAACACTTAAAGATATTTAGTTGTCTTGCTTCAAAAAGCTTCTTATCACCTTTCACCTGTCCTTATCACCAACTTCTTACCAATTTCTGCAACCCACAAGTTTTATGTAAGGAGCTCTCTTAATCTACTACCTTACCAACCTGTTTTGTGATGTGAGTTTCCTTGAGAGATAACCTCTAGCTACAAAGAACTGTCTTTGGACTTTTGTATAGATTCCTTCAATAAACTCTTAAAAGATTGGGGAAAAAATACTCAGGAGTTGAAATCAACACTCATTGCTCATTATATGAACTTGAAATTATGTCATTTTTTAAATTCATTTTTATTCATTAAAGATAGTCTTACAATTAGGAAGAAATCATTGTCATACAATCAAGAACAAATGTATAATGACAGAGCAGCCAAGATTGATGCCATTCCATGGTTTCTCCCCTTAGGTTCCCCATGATTCCATGTTTCCCCCGGTGTCAATTGGACTTCTCATGAAAGTTGAAGGTTCCCCACTGAGTTGATTCCCTCCATACTCCCTCCCTCCAGCCTCCTTGATATCTTTCTTATTCCCTCCCCACCTACCTGCTCCCCTCGCTTCATCCCCCATCATCTTAGGCAAGGTTCCCCGTTTGTGTAAAAATTCATACACGTTGAGGTTATTATTAGCTTAGCCATCTATCATACTGTTTCCGATTGTATTCTAGCTTCCACAAGTGAGAGAAAACATTCAGCCCTTGAGTCTCTGAGTTTGGGATATTTCGCTCAGCATAATTTTTTCCATCTTCATCCATTTGGCTGCAAATGCCATAATATCTTTCTCTCTAATAGCCAAGTAGAAATCCATTGTACATATGTACCACAGTTTTTGAATCCACTCGTCAAGTGTTCCACTGTGACAGTGTTCCTCTTTTCCCACAGCCCCTCCAGCATCTGTCTGTTTGTATTCTTCATTTTTGCCACTCTGACAGGGGTGAGGTAGAATCTCAGTGAAGTTTTGATTTGCATTTCTCTGATTGCTAGTGATGCAGAGCATTTTTTCACATGTTTATGGGCTTTTTGGATTTCCTCCATTGAGAAATTATTTAGTTCCATAGCCCATTTATTGATTGGATTATTTGTGGTTTGGTGTTTAGTTTTTTGTGTTATTTGTATATTCTGGATATTAGCCCTCTGTCTGAGGTGTAGCAGGGAAAGATTTTCTCTCATTCTGCAGATTCTCTCTTGACACCCTTGACTAAATCTTTAGCTGTGCAAAAGCTTTTTAGTTTAATAGCATCCCATTCACTTATTCTTGACTTTAATGCTTCTTGTTAAGGAAGACAGAGCCAACCCCTATGTCATGTAGTGCTGATCCTACTTCTTCTTCAAGCAATTATAAAGTTGCTGGTTTAATATCCAGATCTTTGAACAATTTTGATTTAATTTTTGTGCAAGGAGAGAGTTAATGATCCAATTTCAGCTGTCTACATATGGCTGTCCAATTTGGACAGGTTATCCTTCTTCCACTCTATCTTTTGCCCCCTTTATCAAATCAGATAGTTAAAAGTATGGGGGTTCATCTCAGAATCTTCTATTCTGTTCCATTGGTCTTCAATTCTGTTTTGATACCAATACCATGTTGTTTTTGTTACTATAGCCCTATAATATAATTTCAGGTCAGGAATTGAGATATCACTGGTTTTCTCCTTCTTGCTGAGCAATGTTTTGGCTATTCTGGGTCTTCTATTATTCCATACGAATTTGAGAATTGCTTTTTCTATATCAGTGAAGAATGACATTGGTATCTTGATGGGGATTGCATTGAATCTGTATAGGGCTTTGGGTAGAACGGCAATTTTGATTATATTGATTCTGTATAACCAAGAACGTGGAATGTTTTTCCATCTACTCAGATTTTCTGCAATTTCTTTTTTTGATATTCGATAGTTTTTGTTGTAGAGGTCCTTAATATCCTTTGTTAGACTGATGCCCAATCAATTTTACTTTTTTTGAGGAGATTGTGAATGGGACAGATTTCCTAATTTCTTCTTCAGTGGACTTGTTGCTGGAGTATAGGAAAGCTAATGATTTATGAGTGTTGATTTTATAATCAGTCACTTTGCTGAAATTGTTTATAAGCTCTAGAAGTTTTCTGGTTGAGCTTATTGGGTCTTCTAGGTCATGTCATCAGCAAATAGAGACAACTTGACTTCCTCTTTTCCTATTTTAATTCCTTTGATTTCCTTCTCTTGTCTGATAGCTCTGGCTAGGGTTTCAAGGACTATATTGAATAATAGTGGTGAAAGTGGACAACCTTGTCTTGTTCCTAAATTCAGTGGGAATACTTTCAGTCTTTCTAATTAAGCATAATGTTGTCTATGGGTCTGTCATAAATGGCTCTTACAAAATTAAAGTACCTTCCTTTGATCCCTATCTTCTCCAGAGCTTTGAGCATACATGGGTGCTGAATTTTATCAAAGGCCTTTCCTGCATCAATTGAAATCATTATGTGATTTTTATTTTTAATTCTGTTTAAGTGGTGAATTACATTTATTGATTTGTGTATGTTGAATCAGCCCTGCTTTCCTGGTGTGAAGCCCACTTGATCATGATGTATTTTTGGATCCAGATAGCTAGGATTTTATTAAGGATTTTAGCATCAATGTTTATCAGGGAAATTGGTCTGTAATTTTCTTTTCTTGATGTGTCTTTGTTGGGTTTTGGTATCAGTGCAATATTTGTTCATAAAAAGTGTTTGGGAGGCTTCCCACTCTTTCAATTTCATGGAAAAGCTTGTAGAGGATCGGTGTTATTTCTTCTGTAAAGGTCTGGTAGAATTCTGCTGTGAATCCCTCAGGTCTTTGCAAGGTCTCAGTGAAGGTCTTTGCTGCTTTGATTTCGCTACTAGAGATTGCTTGGTTTAGAATTTCAATGTCCTCTAGTGTTAATTTGGGAATGTCATATGTGGTCAGATATTTGTCCATTTCTTCCAGATTATCAAACTTGGTAGAGTATAATTCTTCAAAATAAGATCTGACAATCTTCTGGATTTTAGATGAGTCAGTAGTGATGTCTCCATTTTCGTCTTTGATTTTATTGATTTTCTTCACTTCATTTTTCCTTTTGGTGAGGTTGGCAAGGGTCTTTAAATCATACTATCAATTTCCAAAACACTTAGACAAAAGAAAATCAATAACCACAATACACACCAAAGGATATCCAAGATGGCACAAACCACAGTAACAGTCACATCATAAGGGACCCAAACTCCCATAACTATTTTAACTCTGAACGTGAATGGTCTCAATGCCCTAATTAAAAGACACAGATTGTCTCACTGGATCAAAAAACTAAATCCAACAATATGTTGTCTTCAGGAGACACACCTCACAATCAAAAATAGACACAGGCTGAAGGTAAAAGGCTGGCAAAACGTCTATCAGGCTTGTGACCCGAAAAACCAAGCTGGTGTTGCAATCCTAATATCTGATAAACTTAATTTTGACCAAAAACTAGTCAGAAAGGGCAGAGAAGGTCACTATATCATAGTAAAATGTATAATACATCAAGAAGACATAATAATAGTTAACATTTATGCCCCCAATTACAACAGATCCAAATATATGGAAAAAATGCTCAAGGACATTAAACCCCTCATCCATCTCAACACAATAATACTGGGGAACTTCAATACACCATTATGGACAAAAGACAAATAATCAAATCAAAAGATCAATAAAGATATGTCTAACGTAAACATCTCTATTAATCAACTGGATTTAACAGACATTTACAGAATATTCCATCCTAAATCAGCTAAGTTTACCTTCTTCTCAGCAGCTCAGGGATCCTTCTCCAAAATAGACCACATCCTAGTCTACAGAGCTAATCTTAACAAATACAAAAATGTGAAATAATCCCATATATCCTGTCAGACCACAATGCTATGATCTTAGCAATTAACAACAAGAAAAACAACAGAAGCTACTCAAATACTTGGAAATTGAATAATACCTCTTAAATGAAGATTGGATAAAAGAAGTATTGAGATCAGAAATCAAGAAATTCTTGGAAACGAATGAAAATGATGAAACAATGTATCAAAATCTCTGAGATAGTATGAAAGCTTACTTAAAGCTAAATTTATAACACTGAGTGCCTTCATCAAAAGTCAGGAAAGAACCCAAATAAATAGTCTTATGCTCCAACTCAAATACCTGAAAAAAGAGGAACAAACCAATCCCAAACCTAATAGGAGATGGGAAATAACTAAAATCAGAGCCGAAATCAATGAAACTGAGAACAAAAAAAAAACAATACAAATTATCAACAAAGCAAAGAGTTGGTTCTTTGAAAAAATAAATATGTCATTGATTTTTAAGGGTTATTAGCAAAATTTCATGTATTCAATTCTTGCTGTATGAAAAGGGGGCATCTCACTAATAAGATCTAAGATCCAGCACTATAGCTAATAATGGGTTCTCTACCATACCCATATCTCTCTATAATCCCCTTTCTTGTCCATTGCTGCCTTCATGAATAAGGAAAATATTGATATGGTTGTTCAATATATCAATTTTACTACTTCCTCTCATTTTATAGCCTAATTTCTTTTCCCATACTACCTTTTATCCATCCTCACATATCCACCCTGGATAAGATTCCACACTTAGCCAGTGGCTCCCAAAGTTTATAACCACAAATGAGGTAGTGGGTAAAGAGGATTTCAAAGGAAATGGGACAGCAACAGAGGTCAGCAGACAATTAGCTTACACAAAAGTCCCAACTTCAAATCTAATCTAGACTAGTGTTGATGTGTCATTTGTTGGAAATGCTTTTTACATTTTCCCACTAAAACATATTATGTTCAATTTATTTATTTATTTTTATGGTACTGGAGATTGAACTGTAGGGCATTCTGCCACAAAACTACATCTCTAGTCCTTTCTATTTTATTTTGAGACAGAGTCTGGCTATATTGCCCAGGTTGGCCTGGAAGTTATCATCCTCCTGCCTCAGCCTCTTGAGTTGCTGGGATTATAGGCATGTGCCACTACACTCAGTTTAATTTGTTTGATGTGAGCATATACATTCATACCTACACATGTGTATGTAGATATACATCCCATACATGTATAGGCAATATAAAAAATATGACAGAAGTAATTGGATTTATGATTTTCTCTCTTTCTTTTTTGAAAGAGAGGGACAGTGAAAGAGAGAAAGAGAGAGAGAGATAATCACTTTTATTTAGTTTTTCATGTGGCCTTTGTTGCTCAGACACTTCGTTGTGTACATAGTGCTGGGGTACGAACCTGTGTCCTTGCACAGGCAAGACAAGTGCCATAACCTCTGAGTCACTGTTCCAGTCCCCCTTTCTATCTTATTGTTAGGATATTTATTTAGGATATCTTATTGTTAGGATAATTATGTTAGTAGAGTGTTTCATATTTGGAGTATGCCAGTTTGTCACTATTGCTAGGGTTTCAGTGGCTGGAAAGGTCAGTGGAAGTTGTAGTACTCTCTTGGTGCCTTCCCTTGGTGCCTTCCGTTAGTCCTTTCTACCGCTGTAGTGCTTTGGATAAATGATCTATTCTCTGAAAAGATTATATTCTCCTAGAAGGAAGAGAGTATTTTATTAATTTTATTCTACTGTATGACCTATGACTACTATGTGTTGCAAACAACCCAGAAAATTAAATTCATGTCTATTGTGTTCTGTGAGACCAAGGCATTTTTCTTTATCATTTTAATATTTATTTATGATATAGCATATACTTTAAAAAATAATAAAATGCTTAAAGTGACAATCAAATACTATCCCACTCTTCACCAGCCCATTATTGTTTTTAGAGTAATCATTTTTAACTATTTTAAAGGTTTTTCTCAAGTATTTATTCTTTATGTATCTAATATGAGTAAATGACTATTTTTTGACTTATCAATTTTATATATTAAATCCTGATTTCCTATGAGAATAGATGAGGATTTAGTTGTCAACACAATTTCCAATTTTCTCTTCACTTTATACTAACCAAAATATTTATTTGAAATTTTTGCATTATAGCAGAAGTGCTTACTTTAATGTATATGTGAATATGGTATATTTACAGATAAGCCAAAACCAGAATAATGGTGGGTTTTCTGGAATTAATAATTTATATTTTAATTTTCAATTTTTAAAAATAACTATCATTTTTCCCACCAGACAGATTTTATAATATTTTAAAATATACTACTCAATTACATTTTTGTCTAGAACTCATACCTTTTGTCCTTCTGTCCCTCCCTGGAGTCATTTCTGGGTTAGTTGTACAGAGGCCAGCATGGATACCCTTTTACTGTCAGCCTGGAAATTCTTCTTGATGCCCTGGGCTTCCATCTTTCCTAAATCCTTTGTCTTCCACTCCTCTGCTTCCTTGGTTTACTTCTTTCTTTTCTGATAATCATTTGCCCAATGGCTTTTGGAGGAAAAATGCAAGGGAGATAAATTTTGCATCCCTGTATGTCTGAATATGTCTTTATTCTGCCCAAATTAATTGTCTTGGTTTAAACTTCTTGGAAAATAATTTTGTTTGATAATTTAGAAAGTGTGTTCTGTGTCAGTGGTTTTCAAAGTTAAAGGTAGACGAGAGTTACCTGGAGCACTTGTTCAAACACACTCCTGGGCCCCACTAACCTAGTCTCTAATTTGTAGTGTGAAATTGGGCCTGTAATTTGTGTTTATGGAGGGGAGAAAAAAAGGTAAAATTGAGGGCCTTAAATACCAAGTTCAAGAATCAGATGAAAACCCAGAAAGGCTCTACAACAACATGAAATTTTTATCTCCTATTTCCCAGAGAAGAGATTTTTGAAAATCAAATCAAAATCTAACCCTGTGAGTGGCTTCATGATAATGTAAGTTAAATTCCCTGCCTTAAAGAGTTTATTCAGCTAAAGTTAGGGCACTCAGAGGGAAAAAGCAGGGACTGGAAAATTGGTATGGAGATACATGGAGTTTCTGAAGAAGAAGCTGAGGATCTTATTCTGCAGGTCTTCTTTACCAAAAGAAATAGACTTTCTTTTCCAGCCTCTCCTTGCTTAAGAAGTAAGGGCCTCACCTAAGGTAGTTCCTTACAACAGGCTTTGGCTTTTGTTAAGAACCTTGCTCCATCACCTTATTGTTTCCAAACTTACCAGACTCAAGTCTCAGCAGAACCCAGAGGGTAAGCTACAAAATAGACCTTGAAAGAAGTGCCATTTACATTTAAAAAAAAAAAGCAAGATTTTTCCAATACAGACAGATACCAGAGAATATGTAGAGATGGATCCAAGATTCAAGGGTGTTGAGTCAGACTGGAAGGACTATTGTATTAGGTCACATAAAATGTACGACTATTGAGTAACTTAATCATAGATACTGGATACTATTTGTTAGTTCCCATATTTGAAAATGATTCTAATAGCTTGTTCACTTGGTTGACTGAAGCCTGGTCCCAAATATGGTCTACACATGAAATTGAGATACTGTGGCTTCCTTGGTGCAGAAGAAGCTATCCAAAGACTTAGGCAGCCTGGAATGCTGAGTTGGATTTAATATAAGACCTACTCGCCCACCTTTGACTAACACTTGGGAAGATCCAGGGGACACTGCCTTCACCAAGGCTTTGAGAAATACCCTGGTTGAGAGGATCACCATCAACTTTGAAGATCTCTGCAATAGCATTCTCTGCAGGCCAGGCAAAACAATAGACAATATTACCATCTAGAACTGTGGCTCTGGAATTGAATGGGGATGACAGTATCCTGGAGTGTCACGTGCCGAATGACAGCATTTATCCAGAGACAAGGTGGGCATCATTACCATAATGGTCAGCAGAGTGACCATTATAGTAGTCAAAAGAGTCTGACTTGCAGAGATCTTTGGCATTTGATTATGAGACCATCAGAAACCTAAAAGATCCTACCAGCTTTACATGAGCAGCAAAACTATAAAATAGGAAGATGCTTCCCCTCAATAAATTCTCAAATTTGATCCAGTAACAGTCCTATAGCCCCTTGAGTAAAAGGAAGCCAGGTGCCCTTAAGGAAGTACCTTGCTACACAGCCAAATATTTAAACTATAAATCTTCCTTTCAGTCTTCTTTAAAAATACCTGCAGTCAATTACCAGGGTGAATGTACGCTGGGGAAGAGAACATAGACAGAATGTTGTGGATTGTTGGATATAACTCTGAACTAATACTCTTCCTGAGTGTACTGTGGTACTGTGTTTCACCATTCAGAGCAAATGCTTAAAGAAATCACTCAATTACTGGAGTATGGGCTCAGTTCCAATGCCCAGTCATCCCAGAACTCATATCATGGTTACTTTTTCCCAGTTTTAAAATGCAGAGTTGGTATAGACATAGTCAGCAGATTCCCTCACTGGTTCCCTAATCTGTGGAATAAGGGCTATAATGGTATAATGGATAAATGCAAACCTCTGTAACCACCTCTACCTATGAAAATAATAAACGAAAGCACTATTTCATTCCTATAGAGATTGCAGAGACTAAGATCACCATTAAGGACTTAACTGGTGAAGAGCATGCCAACCACATCCCCATTCAATTAGCCTAATTGATCTTCCAGAAAATGGACAGATTGTGGAGAGTACAGACGCTGTACCAGATGTGGATTCACTGCTGGAGCAAATCAACATATTCTCTGGCATCTGGTACACAACTGTATGCTCTTTGGGAAGGTATATATATGTGTCAGAGGGTGGAGAAGGGTACCTACAAAAATTCAAAGGCCCTTGATCTTTGTAAATTTTCTAGATGTCTAATAATGTGTCATGCTATCTCTTCCAAAGTGATATCTGGCTCCTCCTACCACTACAAAAAGAGGCACGGAATCTAGTAGGTGTTTTTTTTTCCCTTGAGGCAATATACATCTCACCTGGATATGTTACTGTGACCCATATATCAAGTAACTTGAAAAGCTGCCAGGTTTGAATAAGTAAAAAAAGACTCAGCAACAGCTCCAGGCTGCTGTGAAAGCGCTTCTGCCACTTGGCCTGTATGAATCAACAGATTCACTGGTATTTTAAGTGTCTGTGGCAGATAGGGATGATGTATGGAATCTGGTAGGGACCCTACAGGTGAAGCACAGCACAGACATTTAGACTTTTGAAACAAAACCATACAAGACGATCACTCCTTTTGAATTTGATTTTGCATGACCTCCGAAGCCATAAAAATGTGCACAGGACATTAAATCATAAGTGGAGGTTGTATTTGTAAAATCATACCTAGCAAGTCCTGTGGGCATACATGGGTAACAGGAGCAAGTGGCCCAAATTTTCATAGTTCCTGTTCCTAATACATTGATCCTCTCTTTAAACTTCACCTGTGGCCTCACTGAGAACTTTCCTTATGATCAGTTAACTAAAGGAGAAGAAAAAATTCAGGTTTGATTTATAAATGGTGCTATACAATATGCTGATGCTACTCAAGAGTAGAGTTGTAGCATGACAGTCAGTCCCTCAGGAGCCCTGAGGACACGCAAAGGGAAAAGCTCCAACTGGCCAAGACTTTGACCAGTATACCCAGTTGTTCATTTTTTGAAGGAGACATGTCCGAGGTGCAGAAGTACAATCATTCATGAATGGTGGTGAATGTTTTGGCTGACCGGTCATTTAAACCACACTGAATGGCAATCTCAGAGACAAGGAACTTAATGATCAGCTGGATGACTAAATTTATAGAGAACAATCAATCTCTTCTAGTTACTGCTGTTCTTCACTAAAGGTCTCATGAACAATAAATATGACCATGACAGAAAGGAAGAAGGCTAAACATGGGCTTAGCAACATGGACTTCTAGTCACTCAATCCAAGCTAGCCACAGCAACTGAGTACTCAATCTAGCAACATAAGAGACAAAAGCTCAACTTACTGAATATGGCATCATCTCCGGGACACCAGTCAGGCATCCGGTACTTGCTGATTTTAAGGATTACTTCCATTATTGGAGACTTTGCTCTTACTAGAATATACCAATATCCTGGGCAATTTTGCCAAATTAAACATCAAGCATAATGTCAGCATTTTTAATATCCTGTGTCTCCTTCATTTCACACAATATCCTGTGTACATCAGAGGAAAATAGTCAGGAAGCTCATACTCACTCACTGCAATTATACTTTTGTAATAAAGAGTAGGAATTCAAAACCAAAGCATTTAGAATTTTCAGTACTCAGGTCCATAAAGGAACAGACATAGCAAGATACTTAATATTCAAAGAAGGAATGTTTATTCTTTGAGAATGACCTCTTTTCTCCTGAGTTTTTGTTAATGTCAAAAAGCTGTCTTAAGCTCTTTGAGTTTATGTTAGTTATTTAAAATTTCACAGAAACTCTATGAAATTATTACTATTGTAATCACCATTATAAGGACAAGAAAACTGATCCACAGGGAGCAAATTTAGCACTGCTAAGATTCTTTTTAAATTGAATCTCATTTTTGGAAACAAAAAGAAGTATTTGAATTTCTCATGTATATTTAGATTCCATATATCATAGTAACTTGCCTAAGGTCACACAACTAATAATCAGTAAAACTGGGATTTAAACCCAGGAAGTCTGCTCTTAGCCACTGTTCCATACCAGTAAAATTGAAGATAACATACAGAAATGTTACAGATACCAGAAAATATAACACTTAGTTTATTTTCATTTACATATTACATATCGCATTAAGAAATGAATCATGATTATGTCTATATTTTTAATGAACATATTCATGTAAATGTGGGGCTTCATGTCTTGATTACAAATGCTTAGGTCTTCCAAAAAATCTACAATATACTTCTTTTTGTTTCCAAAAATGAGATTCAATTTAAGAAGAATCTTAACAGTGCTAAATTTGCTCAGTGATTCCCAGTGTAGATGGCACCAATATTATGCGGTACAAATACAATTAACTTCCAAAGTAATGAAATTAGTTTTCATATGTGGTCTCTAAAATCAGAATGACCACATTTAATCCAACCTCACATGAAACAAACCGAGAAAGGGAAATTCTAAAATCCTAATAAATAAATTAATTAGTAAGCGAAAGGGGAGATTTCTTCATGCCAATTATTTCATGCCAAAGATTTCCTGATGTGGTGGTAAAATAAATGCCAGCTGCTTTTCAGAGAAGTTTCACATGCCCAAGTGCTCAATACTTCCATAAAACTCTGCAAGGCAGCCCTCATCAAAACTAGACTGCACAGAGAAGGAGCAAAAGAGTGGGACAGCTGCATGAACTCCAGTCAACTCAACAGAATCAACTTCTTTCCTTACCTCTCTGTACCATAGCTATTTCTCCAAGATGCTTTTCCTCTCCCTCTCCTTCCTTGTCCCCCTTCCTCCCCGCCCCCTTTTGCTGCATGATCTTATTCTGTGCCCTGGAAATTTCAAAACCAACCTCGTCTCCAGTCTCAGTTATAAGACAATCCTCAGATCCACACACATGCTGGAGTATAGTACTTTCAGCCCACTAAAATCACCATCTCTTTCCTATCACTGCCATCTCTGTCCTCTCTGGGAGAATCTTGCTATCCTTCCCTTACCAGTTTAGACCTCCAAGTGGTACGATATTCAGAATTCATGCTACATGCAGTATCTAACCACCTGTTTTTCTCTACCATTCTTACAAAAGGAATAGAAGCACCATACCACAGCCTGTACCCTTAGAAAGATAGTCATTACATAAAAGTCTGCCTTGATATTAAAATTCATCAGATTGCCAATGTGTGTGTATATGCATGTGCTCATAAAACGTTTTAAAAATCCTTTCATGACTCAATAAATATGTTCTCTTTATATGCAGTTTGATTTGATTCATTTTGTATATTTTTTCTTCTTTTTAAATCCATAATAACCTACTATTATTTAACAGCTATCAAATCACATAAATGCTAAGAAAATGTCACCTAAGAATGGTCTACTTCAAGTCTTACTATAACTTAATTTCATCTTACTATAAGGATTTCAAAAGCACTTCAAAGAAAAAAAAAAACACTAAAGTCTTAGTCCTTCTATTTAGTTACAGAGATGTCCAGGCAAGACAATGAACTTATTTTGATTTTTGAAGGTCTTCATCTCAAAAATGCCGATATGAAACCACACCATAAAATGCTTGTAAGAACTAAACAAGCACCTTACAAATCACAAAGTGCTATCAAAATAAAACTTGATAGTAACAATCTTCTATAGCACTTCAACTATTTTATATAATCAATATTTTTACTGTACACAAATAACATAAGTATAAACTGGTGCAACTTTTCAATGGTAACAAGGCAATATTAAATAGCTAAATATGAAATCAACCCAGATGCCTATCATTGGATGAATGGATCAAGATACTGGTTTATATACACAATGCAGTTCTACCCAGCTATTAAAAAGAATGAAATCATGGCTGGTAAATGGATGGAAATGGAGAAAATCATGCTAAGTGAAATTAGCTAAACAGTGAAACTCAAAGGTGGAAACTTCCAGTGGAAGCTAGAGTAAAACAAAGGAAAGGGTAAGAGAAGAGCAAACCTATATAATAGATCCATTAAACAGGTTAACAAACAAACTGGGGGAAGCTTTGTTGAGTGTGAGGGAAGGAAGAAGGGTGATATAAACACTGTATGGTGTACTTTGCACCTCTGAGATACTGAATAGTTCCAGTGCAGACATTTAAAACAGGAAAATAAAAAAATATATATATAGTAAATATATATAAATAAATATATAAATTATATATAAATATGGATAAATTATATATCTAAATAAATATATATAAATATATACTTATCTATAAATTATATATAGAAATAAATATATATATAAATAATTGAGGACGAGATCAGTGGAGGAATGAGACAGGGTGGGGTGGTTTCTGGGGTGGGAACTGAAACAAAATACAGATATAATGTGTAACAACAAATCCCTTCATTATGTAAAACCATAATGCACCAATAATAAATAAAGAAATAAATAAATGAGTCTGGGGTATGGCTAAGTGGTTAAGCATCCCTGGGTTCAAACCATGATACCTAAGCAAACAAACAAGCAAGCAAAAAAAAAAAAAACTATTTAAAGGGGCTATAGAGGTAGCTCAGTGGTACAGCGCTTGACTGGTGTGCATGAAGACCTGGGTTCAAACCCCAGCACCACATATACAACCAAGTGTTGGATAAACAAAATCCAGGTGAAAAAATAAATAAAAATTGACTCACTCTCTCTCTTAAAAAAAAAAAAAAGAAGAAACAATTTAAATACTATCTAGAATTCTGTAGTACAGAAACAACGGCATGGACATTCAGATAAGGATGTTGTCCAAAGCATCAATTCAAAGTGAAAAACAAAGTGAAAAACTAAACCTCTTTCAAACATTTATCATTGAATGTATTAATTCATTGTGAAAAACTAAATCTTTTCAAATATTCATCAATGAGATAACAGTTAAATGAATTGTGGTACACACATACTAGTAATACCATGCAGCCATCATGAACAATGGGCTAATCTATAGTACTAATACCAGGAAATGCTCATCATACACTAGGTAAAAAAACTTAACTTGAAGAATGCATAAAACAGGTCCACTGTTGTGTTTATACATGTGTGTTTACAATGTGTGTATGTATGCATGTATAAGTGCATATGTATAGAAACAAATAGCAAAATATTCACCAAACTGACAAAAAGGATTTCTTTTCTGATATAAAACTAATGAAGCAAAACATGTTTTCCACATTCATTTCTGGTTTTGTAAAAAAAATTTCACATTAAACCAATACTTATATTTTTCTATCACAGGTTTTTTGCTTCCTGTGTAAAACTCTAGGATGCAAGCCACAATCTATCTTATTTGTTTTGTAACTTATCAGGTCTATCATAAAGCTATGCACTCTAGAGGTACTTAAAATGCAATTAATAGGGGCTGGAGCGGTGACTTGGTGGTTACGGCACTTGCCCAGCATGCGCAAGTACGTGGGTTCAAACCCCAGCACCCACGTGTACAATTAGGTGTCAGAACAACAAAAGCCATGTGAAAAACTCAATAAAAATTGATACTGTCTCTCTCTCTCTCTCTCACTGTCCTCTCTTAAAAAAAATGCAATCAATAACTATGTATTAGTATCACCCTCCCTTCAACCACAGACAGAACAATGAGAAGCAAACCACATGCTGAGGATCTTCTCTACAACAATTCCAGCAAAAGACCTGGGCTCAAGCTTCTCAGGGCTCCCGGCAGAGACCTCTATCTCCACCAATCTCCAGTCCCAGCACACACCTAAAACAGTGTGCTCATTGAACGTGCTTTGAAGTTTGGCCTTGATCCCAGATGCTAGGAAGGATCCAGCAGCACCATTTTAGAACAACTGCTACCTTTTAACTCTTCTGCCCCTGAATAAGCCCATAACTGACTGCTTATAAAGACTAGAAGAGGACTAAGGGAATAAATCCTAAGTATTACAGCAGATTCACTGCTGACACAGTGGAATAAAACAGGAAAGAAAATGAAATATTGTCTTTACTCAAAATCTCTGCTTTTGTCTTGAACAAGGTAAAAGCCTAAGAGAAAGGAGAGTTCTTATCTAAGTTCAGGTAGCATCTCTCATTCCTGGCCAGAAGCTAAGCTTGAGGAGAAGAGGTATCACACCATTATCCTTCTCTATTTTCTGCCACACTCTTAGTCAAGAATTCTTTCACTTGGTCCCCAGGGCTTACTCCCTGTTACCATCTTTCCTCTGATTCAGGAGAGAAAGCAACTGGAAAAACTAACAAAGAGAAATTAGATGAATCATGCATAACCCCCTACTCCTTAACTATATTAGATTCTTACCACACATCTAGGGATTCTAATTAGCAAGGGGGAATGGTCGACAAACACAGAGAGATGGAAGCAAATATATTATGAGTATCCTGAATTCTGGGAAAAGGAACCAGAAATAAAGTGGCAGCTCAAATTTCATCTTTATTTCATTAAAACAAAAGCAATCACTTTCATTGGGCATCTTATTTTATAATTAAAAAATAACTACAAACATATTTATATTGCTAAAGCAATGTCCACTTTTTTTTTTTAGCTGAACTCTGTTATTCTTTCACTTATCTGTAAGTAGAGCAAAAGGAAGCTTTAAATAAACTAACAAAGAAAAAGAATATGCAATGATAAAGTGGTGTGGGATGGGACAGAGGAGGATTTGTTTAAAGTTGTTTAATATAATTAATTAATTGTTCTATTTTTGATACTGAGGACTGAACCCAGGGCCTCACTCATTCTAAACACACATTCTACCACTGAGTTATGCCCTATCCCCTAAAGATTAGAAGCTAATTATCACTGTGTCAAAATTTCACTGATTTCTAAGGTATATTTAACATAAAACCTGTGCTCAACAAAGCTTAAGAAATGTTCTGTGCATATTTTCTATTTGAACTATAGACAGTGGTCTATTTATAACATTGTTCCATTCCTAATATACTTCTAATTTCAATCAGAATAATCACCACAAAATAGAAGAATTTTTTCACTAATGTTCAAAGAAACAGTTTTTCCACGAACTTTTTAAAAATTACATTATTAAGCATGAGGATTTATTTGCATTCATGTTACTTTTCCCAACAAATATTAAGAGGAAATTATATGTTAGCAAGGGCTTTTTCAGAGAATATCCTAGGTGATTTCTTATGGAAATTAAAACGGAAACTCAAGTAGGAAGAAAGATCAGCATTTAATAGAAGAGTAAATTAATTATAATTAAAAACTCAGAATACATTCCCACTAAATTTGGGCACAAGACAAGGTTGTTCACTCTTACCACTCTTGTTCAATATAGTCCTCTAAATCCTAGCCATCACAAGAGAAGGAAATCAAAGGAATTCAGATAGGAAAAGAGAAAGTCAAGCTATCTCTATTTGCTGATGACATGATCCTATACATAGTAGATCCAAAAAGCTCTATCAGATGACTAATAGAGCTTATAAAATAATTTAGCAAAGTGGCAGGTTACAAGATCAACACTCCTAAATCAATAGCTTTCCTATATTCCAGCAACGAGTCTGCCAAAAAAGAAATCCAGAAATCTGTCCCATTCACAATAACCTCAAAAAGAATAAAATACTTAGATATTAATCTAACAAAGGACATAAATGACTTCTACAATGAAAATTATCAAACATTAAAGAAAGAAATTGAAGAAGGTCTGAGAAGATGGAAAAACATTCCATGTTCTTGGTTAGGCAAATCAATATAATTAAAATGGCCATTCTATTGAAAGCCCTGTACAGATTCAATACAATTTCCATCAAGATACCAATAACATTCTTCATGGATATAGAAAAAGCAATTTTCAAAGCCATTTGGAATAACAGGAAACCCATAATAGCCAAATCATTACTAAGCAAGAAAGAGCAAGCCAGAGGTATCATAATACCTGACCTGAAATTATATTATAGGGCTACAGTAACAAAAACAGCATGGTATTGGTATCAAAACAGACAGGAAGAACAATGGAAAAGAATAGAAGATATGGAGACAAATCCACAAGTCTTTAATCATCTGATATTTGACAAAAGGGGCAAAAATATAATATGGAGGAAAGGCAGCCTGTTCAACAAATGGTGCTAGACGAACTGGACAGCCATATGCAGACAACTGAAATTAGATCCTTACTTATCTCTCACCCTGCACAAAAAAATCAAATCGAAATGGATGAAAGAATCAGGAATCAAACCAGAAACTATACAATTTCTAGAAGAAAAAACAGGATTAACACTCCACTACATTGGTGCAGGCCCTTCCTTCCTCAACAAGACTCCCAAAACTCAAGAATTAAAGCCAAGAATCAATGAGTGGGATGCCATTAAACTGAAAAGCTTCTGCTCAGCTAAAGATTTAGTCAAGAGTATCAAGAGAGAACCTACAGAATGGGAGAAAATCTGTGCATGCTATGCCTCTGGTAGGGAACTAATCTCCAGAATACACAAAGAACTCAAAAAATCGAACACCAAAACCACAAATAATCCGATCGATAAATGGGCTAGGGAACTAAACAGAAACTTTTCAACAGAGGAAGTCCAGAAAGCCAATAAATATATGAGATGACGTTCCACATCACTAGCAATCAGAGAAATACAAATCAAAACTTCACTGAGATTCCACCTCACTCCAGTCAAAGTGGCAAAAATGAAGAATACAAACAAGAATTGATGCTGGAGGGTGTGTGGGGAGAAAGGAACACTAACACACTGCTGCTGAGACTGCAAACTGGTACAGCCAACTCTGGAAAGCACTGTGGTGACTCCTTCAAAAGCTAGGGTTGGAACTATCTTATGACCCAGTTATCTCACTCCTGGGTATTTTCCCGAAAGAGCTAGAATCAACACACTACAGAGACACAGCTACACCAATGTTTATAGAAGCTCAGTTTATAATAGTTAAACTTAGAACTATAATAGTTTAATATTATATTAAATAATTTATAAATTATTATTATATAATATAATTAAATTATTATATTAAATAGTTTAATATTAATCAGTTTATAGTAGTTAAACTAGGAACCAACCTAGATGCCCCTAGGTGGATGAATGGATTAATAAATTGTGGTTTATATACACAACGGAGTTCTACTCTGCTATTAGAGAGAACGATATCACGGCATTTGCAGTCAAATGGATGGAAATGGAGAAAAAGCTATGCTGAGTGAAATATCCCAAACTCAGAGATTTGAGGGCCAAATATTTTCTCTCATATGTGGAAGCTAGTGTAAAACCTACAACAGGATGATAGACAGCTGAGTTTAAGTACTAAACTCACCTCAGTTGAAATTCCACATAATTTGGGTGAACCATACTAGGAAGATTGGGGGAGAAGGCAGGGAGGCAGAAAGGGGAAGGAGGGATAAGGGAGATTATCAATATAACGGGGAACACTCAACTCCCATTAGAAGCCTAGCTATACACAGACAGGCCGAGGTCTTCAGAAATGTCAACAACTATTATACATGTATATGTTCATTTCAAACTATAGTACGGTGAAATTACAGAGAAGACATGAGCTCGGGGAAAGAATGAAGGGTGTATATAGATCCTGTTCTAGGATCAACCTCAACTTACTATCTCACCATGTCAATAGCCATGGATGCATGATTATATAACAATTCCATCCAATATGTAAATCTATGTCAAAATAATAAAAAAATAATAAATATAAAAAGTAAAAAAGCCTTATGGGTGACAGGTTTGCTCATATTTTCTTTGTTGCCTATTTCTATTTCTCTTATTCTATGGCTCACATTCATTATGTCTGCTCTGCTGAGATTCTTTACCTGCCTCAAAATTATTACTGGTGAAAAAACAACCAAATTCATTTGATCAGTTTTTAATAGCTCACAGATACTTTACTTACAACCATTGGCATTTCTCATGGTGCTTGACTGTATTCAATACAAGAGGAAATACCTAGTTTCATTAGATAACGAGTCTTAAATTTTAAGACAAATCATAAACCACCCTAAATCCATCACTTCTCTATTAAAATTTGGATATCTCCTTCTATTATCTTAGTTTGTTTTCTGTTGCTGTTAAAAACACTCCAGACAGTGATTTGTAAAGGAAAGAGGCTTAATTTTGGCTCATGGTTCTGGGAGAGCCACAAGAAGCTGCGCTCCTTTCCCACTGTTCCCCAGGAGGCTGGTAATCCAAGGACCTGTTTCCAGCAAGGGGCTCCTACTGCTTCAACTCATGGTGGAAGGTGGAAGGGCAAGCAGAACCATGCAAGAGAGAGATGAAACACAAGGGACAGCCTCACCTTGTAACAACCCATTCCCACAGATTACCAAACCAGGTCCTCAGGAGAGTAAACTCACTCACACTAACAAAATAGCACTCATCCCTTTGTGGGAGAAGATGAAGAGATTTAAAGGACCTCAAGACCTAAAGGCTCCTTAAAGTTCCCAGTGTCTCTTGACAATAAGTAGTATGTTTGCATGGCATGTGTGAGGACCTGGGTTCAAACCCTAGCACCACATATACAGCTAAGTGTTGGGAAAGCAAAAACCAGATGAAACAATACAACTAAAATTGATTCTTTAAAACAAAAGAAAAGGATAGAGAGAGCAGACTTCTCTGGGGAGGAGCAAGCCTCAGAGCTGATGATAGCCTGCCCCTTAACATTGGGCCTCTCCGGGGCTGGAGCAGTGGCTGGGTGGTTACAGCGCTTGCCTAACATGCGCAAGTACACAGGTTCAGAACCCAGCAACCCACGTACACAACTAAGTGTCAGAGCAACGAAAGCCATGTGAAAAACTCAAAAAAAGTTGATTCACTGTCCTCTCTTTAAAAAAAAAAATTGGGCCTCTCCTCTTACCTCATCCAGGGGACCTTTCTCCCCTCACCATTTTTCTTAGGGTTTTTCTGAAAGGTGCAGTTCAAACAAAGAAAGCACACTGCCAACAGCTTAAATCAGTAGACACATGCTCACAAGTTAATGTGTTTGACCTTGGATATAGACACTGAATCAGAATGCCTTTACTAACCTTGGGATAACCAGTTCTCAGCCTTGGCTGCACACTAAAAGCATAACAGAAAACATGCATAGCCCAATGCAAGTCTCAGCAAGGGAGCTTAACCTCAGCCATTTTTGGATCGACCCCAACAACACCTTTGTTAGCAGATGTCTGTGCCCCTCTGAGCCACCCTTGTTAGCAGAGGGGATGTCAGGCTGATATGCCTATCTGTATATTTGGAACAGCAGGCATTCTTTGTTCCCTGTCAGCCAATTTCCTTCTTATTGACCCTAATCATTCCACCTACACTGACTGCCTGGTTTTTTCCCTATCACACATATACAAGTTGATGAGATTCACTATGACATGTTCATATATGAATATGAAAAAGCTAATGCTGATTCCTTCCACGAACTTTCCCTTTTCCATTCCACCTTTCTCCATTCCCTTCCCCTTTGTTTATTCCTCTGCAACTTTTCTTATTTTATGTTAGCTCCCACATATCAGAGAGGACATTCAACCTTTGGTTTTTTGAGCCTGGCTTATTTCACTTAGCATGATATCCTCCAGAAACATGTATACCAACAAGTCACTAAATTAAAAAAAAATGCTATTAGTAAATAACAGAAAAACCAATAGAGAAGAGGGAAGAGTAGTGGGGTGGGAGGGAGGGGAAATACAAGGGACTGAGTTAGAATAAGTTATACAGAATGCTTTTATGAAAATGTCAATGTTATCATATTATCAAGTATATCTAGCAAGTACTGGGGTTGGGAAGAAGGTAGGGCAAGTTGAAATACTGAGAACTGAGTGAAACAATGATATTGCAGCCTTTGAAGACAAACCGATGGCTATGGAAGAAATTATGCTGAGTGAAATAAGCATAACCCAGACAACCAAGGGTCGAATGTCTTCATTCATCTGTAGAGGCTAGAGCTAGACCCTGGCCATTGAGAAAGGAGGTCTATTATCGGTGTAATGTCATATAACCTAAGGCATTTGTAGAGATGCATTGGGAAGAGGGCGGGGAGGGATAAGGGTGGGTAATTGGGGGGAGGGGCTCTTGGGAGTAAATCTAATTTTCAGAATTTATATATATTATATTATTTCATTAGAAGCTTGTTTGATTGTTTAACAAATAAATTTCTGAATAAAAAATTAAAACAAAACAAAAAAACAAGGTATACTCCAACCTTTTATAAGTATGCCAATGTATATTCCATTGTCATATATGTAAAAAAAATGGAGTGAGCAGAGGGAGGGGAAGAGGAAAAACTGGAGACTGAATTTGAACAAGTTAAATTCCATGCTTTTATAATTATGCCATTATATAATCATATGTCATGTGTATCTAAAGAAAGAACCAATAAATTAAAAAGAAAAGTTCTGTTTTGTTTTGTTACACTTAATGGCATAGACAGGCATTCAAAGTGAAATCCACATGACAAGTAAAAACAATGTAATTTAGTCCAATTTTGAGAAAATCACATGAGAAAAAAATTTAAAAGCTTGGTTCTTTTCTTCTCATGTCTAAGACTATCTCCTCCTTGCCCATTCCTCCAATTGTTACATAAATGCTTATATATAACAAATATTTCTACGGTCCAAACCTAATTTCTGAGTTCCAGCCTCACATACTGAACTGCTTATTTAACATTTCCACTTGGATATCAAGTCATCTTGAAGTCTGAATGTCCAAGTTAAACTTAGTGGGGTAGTCACTCCCCTTTCCATGCTACCTGTGATGACTAATTTTAGGTGTCCACCTAACTGAATTAAAGGATGCCCAGATATATGGTAAAGCAGTATTTCTCGGTATGTCTGGAAGAAACTGGCATTTGAATTAGTGCACTGAATAAAGATCCATCCTCATCAATGTACATGGGCACCATCCAATACCTTGAGGGCCCAATTAGAACAAAAAGGCAGAGAAAAGGTAACTTCATATTTTGGAGCTGGGAAACCCATCTTCTTTTTCTCTTGGACCTCAGCACTGCCAGTTCTTGGGCCTCTGTACTCTAGGACTTACATAAGGTTCTCAGGCCTTCAGACAGACTGAATTACGCCACTAGCTTCCCTCCTCCTCTCATTATAGAGAGCATATTATGGGACTTAACCTCTATAAATGCACGAGCCAATTTGCCTAATAAATCCTCTCTTACTCATTTATATCTAGCTAGCTATCTACCCACATACCCATCTACCTATCTATACATCCTAGTGGTTTTATTTCTCAGGAGAACCCTGATTCACATGCTATCTCCTGACCAGTGCTCTCATGCTCAGTGACTGGATAACCACCCATATGGTCATACAAACCAGTAATCCAAGAGTAACCTTGATATCTTCCTCCCTCAGTAGAATCATTCCATCTCTCCTAAAAGCCATCAATTTTAATTTTGCTAAAGCCTACTCCAACCCCCTGCCATAATTCTGGTCTAAACTACAAACAACTCTCATAAGGGTGGTAATTTTGGCTGGGTTATTCACAATTGTATTCTAATCGCTGACAATTGTGCCTGTACCACACTGATGGTGTTCCAGAAACATCTGCTAAGTGAGTAAACAGACTCCTAACTATTTACCCACTCCATTCCCCTTTTACCTTACAGATTCTTACTGTTCCATTACTATGAGAATCTGCCTGGCCCATGATCAAGCCAACTCCTCCCCATCATGCTATCATTCATTTAAACATGTACTTCTAGGTGATAGTAATTGGTTAGTGGTCATTTTACACTTATCCATGTCATTCCTTCATTCATGCTCACCCCATGCCTGCCCCACCTTTGCTGGAAAACAAACTCCAGGAAGGCACAGATAGACTTTTTTTAAGTCATCACTTTTTAAAAAAACACATTATCAAGGTTTGATATATAATATATACTCAACAAAAAGCTGCTGAATTGTTAAATTTAAAAAATTCTGTCATCACATTGATAATTCACTGTCTCTCTTATTCCCTATTATGAAACCTTCAAAGAAGTTTATTTTACATTATTGCTTTTGAAAATGCTACTCTTCTGATTTTTCGTTGCTTTCCTGTAGTTCTTTATTAAAAACATTTGGTGTATCTTATCTACTGGGGAGATCAACCACAGAGATCAGCATAGTAATATTCAGAGAATAGATGAAATCAAGTACCTAGTGGGATCTGACCCTCAGGGCAGTTTCTGTTCTCTAAATAATGAGATAAAAAGTAAACAAAGGAATTCAATTATATTAAACCCATAATCTAAAAATTATGTAAATAAAAGCATCCAAAAACTAGAGGGATATGAATCTAAGATTAAAACTTGAGCAGTAACAAAAATAAGATAGTATAATAAAAATTAGAGCATTATAAAACTTATAGACTAAATGAAAAAATAGGAAAAGAGAACAGGATTGAGGAAAGTTGGGGAAGTATTTTGCACCCTACTTACATGGTTCTCTGCGTTCACTTAGCCCCACCTGCCACCTACGCCTTCACAAATCCCCTTCATTGCTGGGCCCAAATCTGAACCCCACACAAGTCACAGAGTCTCAGTTACTCCAACCACTGCTCAACTCATCTCACTCCTCACAGTGCTTTCCACTGGCTGCCCAGTCCAAGACTGAGGGTCAATCCTCCACACACAGACGAACTTTAACCTGAGACACAGGAGCCAGAAAAGATGTCTATACACTCCTTCCCCATGGAGAGTTCTTTGGAGCCCATCTGGAAGACAACTCTCTTCATAAAATTCTGATCAGACCAGTAACATGAACTTGCACTTTTCCTTTCTTTCTGCCTCACTTCCCACTCCTCTCACTCTTGCTGCCCTGGGATTGCATACTCCCTCCCCAAGACAACCTTCTATTGAATTGGCTTTACCTCGAGCTATGGTTTCTGGGAAACCTCAGTTAAAACCACTGAAAAAGAGATACTGACTGCAGTTAATAACCCCATCATCCACTTATTCAAACCCAAATCTAGGAGTCAAACATCATTTCCTCTCATGCCTCTACCAGCGTACAAACCAGACTTGATATTGTGAATTTTACCTCTAAGAAATTATTTAGCTCTGCTTGTTGATGGCCATTCCTGACCTGCTTTCATCCACCACACCCTTCCACCATGATGTTCTGCCTCACCTCAAGCCCTGAGGAATGGAGCTGCTGTCTATGGACTGAGACCTCTGAAACTGTGATCCAATAAAACTTCTTTTCCTCCTTTAGAGGATGGGGGCGGGGGGGGATTGAGTAACTGTTTCCCCTTCTACTTACTGCTATGAATATGTCCCTAGACCAGGTAAGACTCTCCAAAATGCTCTTGCTTCCTAATCTTCAACAACTCAGAGGGATCCAATATAATCATCATTTATAAGAATTTAGGACTGAGGGGTGTAGAAAAATGATCACCTAGAAAAGGTGTATCAGAATATGTGAAGAATGCATATTCTTTTCTTTCCCAGATTACAATATGCTCACCTGTTTTAAAGTTTCTTACTAGCACCCCTTCTCCCATCATCTGGGAAGAATAGGGCCCCTGGCTATGGAGGTAATGTGACCAAATACTCCATCTCCACTAAGGGACTAGCGTGGGGATTGGCCATGATACCTGATGGTCCCTCTACCTACAGAGCCTACCAAGCGTCTATGGCAGGTCTCTCTTACACTTCCTCTAACATGTCACTCTCTCCAGGAATCCTTCTCCAAGCCACATCTTGGAGGAAATATCTCTCTCTTCCCCAAATGTACTCCATGTACCCCTCCAGGTTAGCACAGTGTTGCAGTGACAAAATCTCCCCAGGGATAAGGCACCAGTTAGAAAGCTGTTTTTAAATCTTTAACTAAGACCAGGTAGGGACTGATACCTTTTAAAAGCCCAGCAATCTGGGATTCCTTTAAATTAAATATATTCTATGAATATGACTAGCCACATAGTAAAATATTTATGTCAGTGTTAATACTATTAATGAAAGAACATAAATGTCTCATATTTTGCAAATTTAAAGAAAATTTTTTAGTTAGAAAAGCTACCAAAATGAAAGAATATATATTTTTTCTAACTTTTTTTCAACTTTCCATTTCCCCAAATATATTCTAAATGTTGACAACTCTTTAAAGTCATTTCAAATCAGATGACAAATATCTAGAGGCCTGAATAAGACATGACAGACATGGCACTCTATTAATTATGAAAACCACAAAAATGTAATATAATGTTAGGTTGTAAAATCGCATGGAATGTTGCACATACACTATATCAATTTTTTTCGGCAGTACAGGAGATTGAACCCAGGCATTCCTCAGCCTCCCGAGTTGCTGATATTACAGTCGTGTGCTACCACACCCTGAATATTATAACACACACACACACACACACACACACACACAGACAAGTCAAAGGAAAATAATGACCCAAATGCTGAAAATAGTGTATTAATGGTGGTTGGAATGGGTCTCTTCCTTTTATAAAAAGCATGTTTATATGTATGTAGGTATGTATTTTGTAGCACTAAGGACTAAACTCAGGGGCACTGTGCCACTGAGCCATATCCCCAACCCTTTTATGTTTTTTAAATTTTGAAGTAGGGTTTCCTACTTCCAGACTGCCCTTGAACTTGCAATTCTCCTACTTAAATCTCCCTAAGGTTCTGTGATTATAGATATCTGCAGCTATGCCCATCTGCTTTTATTATTTTTATGAGAAAGTAAAAATAACTTGACTCACAAGGAATATTTTCAATGTGTTTTAAAGAAAGAATAAAATCATGCTTCATGGAATTCTGATAACTCTAAAAGATTATTCTTTATAGCTGAGTGAGTGACTCAGCTAGGACTGAACTTAGTGCATGAACGTAACTACCTCTGGGATAAGGCATATTTCAACAAGTACTGTTCACTTTCTTAGCTTCTTTAATTTATGCTGCAATGTCATTAAAGATACAGATGTGCAGGACACATGACTGAAGGGCTTTCTTCAATGATGGTCTGCTACTGTGCATCTTCAGAGCTCCCCAACAACCACACAAAGACTGAATGGTTTGCTTCCTTCACTGGGACACATGGTTTTCTCTGGGCATTAGTGAACGCTATTGAAGCCACTCTGGAGCACACATTTCCAGGATGTTCCCAATGCTTACATATTCACAGGCTAAAGTAGACATGTGCAGGTGGATGTTTTGTCCCCACCTCTACCACTCCAGCGAAGGTGTTCCAACATCTGCTTCTGAATGCTCCTCTAGCTTCTAATGTCTTCAGCTGCCCTCACTGATGTTTCTACTTCCTGCAGTAGAGGCTGCTGAAGCTCTTGGAAGGACTTCATAAGCACTAGTTATTTGCATCTCTCTCCTCCGTTTCCTTTGTCCTTTATTTCTTACCATTTCACCCACACTCTTTGGTCCAAACGATAGGGTAATATGAAGCCAGATGGTACCTTTGTCCCTTGGGCCTGTTCCTTCTGTTTCGTTTATTGAAAAAATAAATACAAAAATTAGCAAGCCTGCTGCATTATCTAAGAAGTTATTCTTCAAAACAGGTGGTTTTGCTATACCAGACCTAAAACTATACTATAGAGCTGAAGTAATAAAGACAGCATGGTACTGGTATCAAGATAGGAATGATAGAATAGAAGTCCCTGAAACAAACCCACAAATCTTTAAGCATCTGATTTTTGACAAAGGGGGACAAAATATTACATGGAGGAGAGAAAGCCTCTTCAACAAATGGTGCTGGACAAACTGGTCAGCCACTTGCAGAAACTTGAAATTAGACCCTTATCTTTCACCTTGCATGAAAATCAAATCCAAATGGATCAAGGAGCTAGTAATTAAACCAGCTACCTTGCAACTTACGGAAGACAAATTAGGTCCAACACTTCAGCATTTGGGAGTAGGCAAAGACTTTCTCAACATGTCTCCTAAAGTGAAAGAAGTAAAGTCAAAAATCAGTGTTTGGGATGTCGTAAGGCCAAAAAGCTTTTGCACTGCCAAGGAAACAATCAAATTAGTCAAGAGGTTTCCTACAGAATTGGAGAGAACCACAGGCTGTGATTCCTCTGACAGGGGCCTCATATCCAGAATCTACAAAATCCTCAAAAATCTCAACTACAAAAACACAAACAACCCAATCAATAAAAATGGGCCAAAGAGCTAAATAGAAACTCCTCAATAGAGGACACTGATCAAGCCAATGAATACATGAGAACGTGCTCTAAATCACTAGTAATCAGAGAAATGCAAATGAAAACTACATTAAGATATCACCTCATGCCAGTCAGAATGGCAAAATGAATAAAGTAAACAATAATAGATGCTGGGGGGGATGTGGAGAGATAGGCATACTAACACACAGTTGGTGGGGCTGCAGACTGGTACAGCCCCTTTGGAAATCAGTGTGGAGAATCCTCAGAAAATTAGGGATGAGACCACCATATGATCCTGCTGTTCCTCTCCTGGGTATCTTTCCAGGGGATTTAGAATCAGCACATTATAGTGACATGGCAATATCTATGTTCATAGCAGCTCACTTTACAATAGCTAAATTATGGAAACAACCCAGATGTCCCACACTGGAAGAATGGATCTAAAAACTGTGGTACATATATACCATGGAGTTTTACTCAGCAATTAGAAATGATGATGTTGCATCCTTTGAAGGTAAATAGATGGCTATGGAAGAAATTATGCTGAGTAAAATTAGCATAACCCAGAGACCTAAGGGTTGAATGTCTTCACATATCTGTGGAGGCTGAAGCTAGACCCTGGCCATTGAGAAAGGAGGTCAGTTCTCACGACTTAAATTTGGAAAAGTTGTAATGACATACAACATAAGGCATTTGTAGAGATGTTTTGGGAAGGAGGGGGATAAGGGTGAATAATTTAGGGGGGTTTCAGGGTGTAAATCTAATATTCTGAACATATATATTATATTTTTCGTTAGAAGCATGTTTGATTGTTCAACAAATAAATTTCTTCATAAAAAAAAGAAGTTATTCTTCAAAAGGTGGTCCACAGACCAGCATCATCTTCATCACTGGAAGCTTGTTAGAAATGAAGACTTTATGACTCTAGACCTACTGAACCAGAATCTACAATTTAACAAGATTCTGATGTGATTCCCATGTACATTACACCAAAAAACTGATTTAGGGGTCTCTGGCTAAGTTGTTTTCAGCTGTCAAACCTCTATATCTCTACTTACAGATTTACTCCTATTCTAGACTAAGGGAAAATAAAAGGCTGTGATTCGCTTTACCTTGTCAGTAAATCAAGAAGCATGGTCATGGGAGGGAGTAGGGGGGCTATCAATCCAGTGGGGAACCTTTGACTTCCATGAGAAGTCCAACTAACAGAAGGGTAAAGTAGGGGAAACATGGGATCGGGGAAACATGGGATCGGGGGAACCCAAAGGAGGGAGATCATGACCTGGCATCAGCCTTGGCTTGCTCGGTCATTATGCATGTGATCATGATTTTGTGGCAATGTTTCTCTCCTATATGTATGACTATGTTGAATGAATAAAAAAAAAAAAGAAGAAGAAGAAGCATGGTCCTCAATGATAATGAGTCTACTATAGAAAGGGAGCTGTCCACATCTATGCTCTGGAAGCAGTGTTTAAAATATGTATATCAAATACTAAGAGATTGGAGAAATTCAAGGGAAACAGAAAAACATACTTTTTCGTCAATTTGTTCACATTCTCACTTGTTCTTAAGTGCAGAAAACACTGGGGAAATTCAAATAACCTCTAAGTCATGTTTTCATATGAACTATTCTTCAAAAACAATCAATTTACATATGGACATATTAGATAAATTTTAGATCAATAATGGAATCTTTCTGATCCAACTTAAATATATTCTCTCCAGGATTTAGAATAGCATCTGTCACAGCCAAACCAACTAATATAATTTTTTTAATTAAGCCTTTAGTTTTACGATAATTGTAGATTTACATGCAGTTCAAGAAATAATACTTATATCCTATTTATCTAGTTTCCCCAAGTTTCTGGCTAAACTATACACAATTTCACAATCAAACTACTGGCAATGAACAGTGAAGACACTTTTTATAACCACAAGGATCACTCTTGTTGCCCTTTTAAGGATACACACCCTTCAGACCCACCCCTCCACCATTGCTGACCCCTGCCAACCATTAATCTAATCTATTCTCCGTGTCTGTAATTCTACCTTTTTAAGAATGTAACATGATCATTCAGTATGTGATTATACAGTATGTGATCTTTTGGGACTGGCATTTTTCACTCAGCATAATTCTGTACAGATTCATTCAAGCTGTTTTATATATCAGTAGTTTATTCTTATTTATTGCTGAGAAATACTCATAGATCAACAACAGTTTAAGCATGTGTCCATTGGGAGACATATGGATTATTTCTAGATTTTGCATACAATATATAAAGCTTCTATGAACATTTGTATATAAGTTTTGGTGTAAATATAATTTTTCCTTTCTCTGGGATAAATGCCCAAGAGTTAAACTGCTGGATCATTAGGTAAACGCATGTTTAATTTTATAAGAAACAGTCAAATTGTCTCCAAAGTAGCTGCACTTCTTTACATTCCTTCCAGCAAAGCATGAGCAATCCAGTTTCTCACTAGCATTTAGCATTGCCTGTTTTTAAATTTTAGTCACCATGGTAGGTGAACAGTAAGTACACATCAGGGCCTAGTGTGATGGCACTTGCTTATAATCAGACTGGGAAGGCTGAGGCAGAAGGATCACTGGTTTGAAGTCAGCCTGGGCAACTCAATGAGACCCTGTCTCAACAAAAAGGACTGCGGAGGTAACTCAGCAGTAGAATGACCCTGAGTATAATTCCCAGTACTACAAAACAAAAGCAAAATCTCACTAGGATTTCAGTTTGCATTCCCCTAAGGACTAACAATGTTGAACATCTTTTCATGGTGTAGCATTTACCTATCTTCTTTAATGAAATGCCTCTCCAAATCTTCAGATTTGCTGTGTTACTGTTGAGTTTTGAGAGTTCTTCCTAAATCTACATTTTGTCATTTGTCAGATACAGGGTTGCAAGTAGCTCCTCCCAGTCTACAGCCTTCCCTGTCAGTCACTTAATAGGGTCTTTTGCAAAGCAAGCTTTTAATTTTTATGAGATCCAGTTTATCACCTTTTCTTTTTATGGATGATACTTTTCGTTTTAAATTTAATAAATTTTTGCCTTGTTCTGGATCCTGAAGATTATCTTCTACTTTGTTTTCTAAAAAAACTTCTATAGTTTTACCGTTTACATTCAAGTCTGTGATCCACTTGAATTAATTTGAGATAAATTTTGAGGTTTAGGTCAAAAGTCCAGTTTGCTGCTTACGTATGAACAACTGCTCCAGTATTAGTTGAAAAGTCTACCTTTCATTCACTGAATTGTTTTTTGCACCTTTGTCAAAAATCAGTTGATCATATTGTATGAATATATACTTGGGTCTCTGTTCTTTTACAGTCACCTTTGTGAATTGTTCTTCTACAATTACCACATCATCCTGACTACTGAAGTGATACAGGATGGAGTAAAGTGAGTTCTCCCACTTCCTCTTTTTTGAGATTGCTTTAGCATTCTTAGGGCCTGTGCCTTTCCATATAGATTTAGAATAAAATCTGTGTGTCTTCAAAAATATAAGAGTAGGGACGTATTAATTTTAAAGTGTTTCTGCTGTCCATCATACATTTTCTCCATCTCTTGGCTGGGAGAAGCAGGCTCTATGAAGTTTTCTGTTTGTTTGCGCCCTGCTGAAAGCCCCCACAGCACCCTGGGAACTCACTGTTGTGCTATTCTTCAGTTCCCAGGGTGTGTGAGCAGGCTGACTTCTTCAACTTCTCAGAAATGTCTAGTGCTTATTGGTCACATAACATCCAAATTTCCTCTTCACAAAAACAAAATTTCCAATGTATATTTTTAATATTATTTATGGTGCAAGGAGAAAAGACAAGAAGAAAAATAATCATGGATATATATATAGAAATGAACTTACAGACACCTTCTACTATTTATAACATGCCATCTTGTGGTCATTTAATGACTACAGGGGAAAAATAAGCAAAATCAAATTAATAAAACAGACAAGGGCTGGAGCTGTAGCTCAGCAGTTGCAGCGCTTGCCTGGCATGCACGGGTACACGAGTTCAAACCCCAGCACCACATACACAATGAAGTCTCGGAGCAACAAGGGTCACATGTAAAACTAAATAAAATTGTTTCTCTCTTTCTCTCTCTCACTGTTTATCTCTCTTTACAAAAAAATAAAAATAAAATAAAAGAGGAACAAAGCTGGTGACATTTGGTAAAACTATTTTGTATGTCTCACAGAATAACTATACAGATACAGACACAGACATAGACATTTATAACACATATCTTAAATACCTACGATAGCCAATGGAAGTCTTCAGAAAATAAAGTGAAAATTTCTGTTTGTATTTTGTTTTGTTTTGGTTTGGTTTTGGTACTGAGGATTTAACCCAGGGGCACTCAACCACTGAGCCACATTCTCAGCCCTTACATATGTGTTTGTGTGTGTGTGTGTGTGTGTGTGTGTGTGTAGTTTTGATATTACATTTGGAATGAAACCAAGTCTCATCTGAAGACTGGTACTACCTGGAAGTAGGATTTAAATTATTAAAATTCAACAGAGGGGATAGCTCTAGTATTATTTATGCTAATTCAAAGCAAATATATTTTACATACTACAGTATTAAATGATACTCAGAAAATAGTCTATAGACTTATTCACTGCCAACTTTATATCTAAAACATACACTATATATATGTAATACATATTCTTTGTGTGTGTGTATATATGCACACATGTGTAGACATGTGTGTACCTACTTAGTGACTCTTCAACCAAATGAGAAAGTGTCTCATATTTATGGGTGCTGGTTGAATACGACACATAAGTATTTTCCACCCAACTGATGTTCCTTTTCTTATTGGTCTCTTCCTGACAGTGGAGAATACCATAGATACCATTCTCATAAAAAAATTTCTCTGTAGTCTCTCATAAGACTGAGTTAAAAGCAAAAATCTCTACCACTCTACTATTCCTACTTAGCACCAGCGGCCATATGAATTTGTGCGAGTTTCATAGCTGCCAATTTTCACTTCACTAAACTCTGAAATACCCACTTCTCTTGCTGGTGGTCCATCATTTCTTACACAATAATACTGCCTCTCATTCTATCTCTACTCCCATTACCATTATTTAACAATAACCAGTTAACACTGGTCTTGGGTGTTCAGTTATATTCATGAAGTACTTAGTGCTTTCATTGTAGCCAGACGCCACTCTATACTCTTTATAAAAAATTAGTATGATTAATAGCCCCAGAAGGTGGGCATTGTAACTGCCCTCTTACAGATAAGAAAGCTGAGCTCCAAAGAAAGCAATTAGTTACCTTGCCCAGGATCACACAGCTAGTAAATAGTAGAACTCATATTAGAACTCAGGTAAACAGGCTCTGTTCTGGGAATCATCATCACATTAAGAGCAGGGGGAAATAGTCTTAATCAAGAACATGTGAAAAAATTAAGAAGTGCAATTTTACCTACCATTTCCATAACACTCATTGTGTACCAGTCCTTAACATACATGATTGCTAATCCTGAAAAATCATCCCAAAGGTACAAGTTATTTTTCCCAAGAAATGTAGATGGAGGCTCACAGAATGACAATCTTCCAATTGTAACACTGGTGGGGAGAGCTAAAACCAGAACCCAAGGCAGCCTGGGTTCAAAAGTTTCTGCTCTTTTCAGAATGCACTGTTGGCTCTCAATGCCCTAGGAAGGAGAAAGGACTATTATTTCATTAATAAAGCAATTTTCAATGTCAAAAATGCTGACCCTAGATCTGGCCCACACCCCTTGGCTAGCATCTTGAAAGTTGTATTTTGAGACCAGCTTCCCCAAAGGATTCCATTTTTCTTCAGAACACCATTCCCTAAAGACTTCAGGCAACATGAGAGTAGACACTGTGCTTTCTGCAGTTGATGAAATGACCAAAACTAAATATAGGGCAGTGACTAAAACAAGGACATTTCTGTAAGTAAAATTATACTTCCTCAACTAAAAGAGCCAAAATATGCCTAACATAAGGAAAATTCCACTGTCCCTCATCCTTAGACACTATTTTCATAATGTTGACCAAAATTTAAGTTGTCTGGATGACTTCTTGAAAGCCAAACACTTGTAAACTATGTAAATGGAAAATGTTTTAGATTTTCTAAATTTTTATGTGCAAGCTTTAGAATTCTGAAGTCAGTCTAATGCTTTCTCACTCTCAAAATCCTTCAAACTGCAGCTGCTAAGGTTGCCACTCAGCATTTAGATGATGCTTCTAGAGATGAGAATAATTTAACTTCACATGAGGAATGCAAGACATATAATCTCCTATTTACATTTGTGGAGATTTATGAAACAGGTACTTAACTTCAACAAATGTGATACATTACAAAGGAGAATTTGATACAGAAAGATGTGGGCAAGAAGATAATAATTCAAGATGGGATGCTTCTGATCCAACATATACGATGTATCTAAAATAGTCAAATTCAAATTTAAGAAGCAGAAAACAGAATGGTGTTTGCCAGCTGCTAGAGGGAGGGAGAAATGAAGACAAATGGAGAGCTGTTTATTATGCAAGCTGAATAAGTTTAAAAGATCTATTGTAGAAAATAAAATGTATAGCTTACAATATGACATTGTGTACTTTAATATGTTAAGGAGACAGTTCTCCTCTGAAGGGTTCTCAAACACACGCACACACACACACACATACACACACACATATACACATGTACAAAACAACACAAAATGAAATTTTTGGAGGTGATAGATATACTTAGTGCCTTGGTTGTAGTGACAGAAATTGCAGATATATGTATATGTCCAACCCATCACAATGTGAACTGCTAAGAGCTACCAAATGTGTAATTTTTTGACATAACAATTATACGTTAATAAATCTTAAAAACAACAAAAACAAAAATGAGATGCCCTACGACCTCAGACCTAAATTAAATAATATAAATCAATAATTAAGCAAACTTTTTATTTTGATTAATTGCTGACCACAGTAGGACACAAGAAAACATTCTTCAAGGGTTTTCTGCTCCCATCACTCTTTTAGTATAATCTGCTTCATGTTACTATGGACTGTAACACACACCAGATACCATGAATGAATACTGAAAAAAATAATAGTAATGATAATAATAACAAATAAAAGATACACAGCCCTTGCCTTCAAAAGTCCTGGAACTTTCTATAAAGATCAATGGAAGAGTCAATTATTTTTAAGTGTATTAATTCCTTATCTTCAGATGCATGAATCATTTAAGAGTGTTAAACATTAAAATTCTTTACAATTCATGGAAAATAATGTATATTACCAGGCAAATCAGAAATAGAAGAGGCAAAGGACCAAACATCATTTGAAAGTATTCTATATCACTAGAATAAAAAGTAAAATTAAAATACAGTATTATTTTTTGTTTGGCAAATTTTCAAAGGCTTAAAAGGTTGAAAATAATTCCAGCAAATTGATACTCCTTTAATGGAAATGCACCCTAACTTGGGAAGCTCTATCAACACCCTTAAAAACATTACAGAGACTTTTTCTGGCAAACACAAGTTTGTGCAGACAACACTCCCACCAAGGATCACCAGTAAATTGAACAGTTTTGATAATCCTCTTTGAAGACATTTAATAGCTACAAAGCAGGGAAGGACTTGAGAGGCAAGGCCTCAGGGAGAAGGGTATGGAAAGGTGTGGCAGCTCTGTAACCTCTGCTGCTTTTCCCCTGAAGCATGAGCCAGTTCCAAAGGGCCAGATCAGAAGTTTTCTCAAACAACTTCAAAACTATGAGCCTGAAAAGTGGCAGCTGAGAAGCTTGAGAGTTGTGTAGAAGAGGCAGTTGTGGGGGCTGGGGCAGTAGCTAAGTGGTTATGGCGCTTGCCTGGCATACACGAGTATGCGAGTACAAATCCCTACACAGCAAAGTGAGCAACAAAGGCCACATGAAAATCTGTCTTTCTCTTTCACTGTCCGTCCTCTCTTTAAAAAAAAAAAGAAGAAGAAGGCAGTCAGGAGGCTGAGAAGCTGAGCAGACCTGCCCCAAGGGGTTGGGAACTGGGGTCAGAGCTCTTGGGAGGAAACAGCAAAGACCTTTCTTTTTCTTTTTTTAAAGAGGGACAGTGAGAAAGAGAAAGAGAGAATCAATTTTATTTATCTTTTCCTGTGGTTTTTGTTGCTCCAACAATTCATGATGCTGGGGTTCGAACCCGCAACCTTGTGCATGCCAGGTAAGGGCAGTAACAGCTGAGCAACCACCCCAGCAATGACTTTTAAAGGACTTTACTCATGGAACAGACAGAAACTGAAGTGGCCTAACAACTAACCTCTAATTAGCTGAAGTTGAGTGTCTTAATCTTAAGTTTCCTAATCATATTTATTTGTAAAACACAAATACGATGTCAAAAGCACCTGCTATAAAGGAAAGACTGATCTGATTGAAAGCATCCTTATGAGAACAAAAAGGCAAGAGGCAGAAAAAGTGCAATCACAACACTGAAATAGGCCTCTCACCTTGAAAAATACACTTTATAAATGCCAATATATTTATACAAAAAGACAATTCAGTTGAAAGATAAACAAAGAAATTGAACAAAAACCTCACAAAGATAGTCAAATAACCAGAAAACAAATAAAATGCACACAGTATATGTAAAGGTGTTTTCCCTCACCACTCATCTCAGAAATGCAAATAAAAATCTCAAAAACAGGGGCTGGAGCAGTGGCTCAACAGTTATGGCGCTTGCCTGGTATGCATGAGGATGCAGGTTTGTACCCCAGCACCAAGTACACGACAAAGTGTTGGAACAACGAAAGTCACATGAAAAACTAAATAAAATTGGTTCTTTCTCTCTCTTTCTGTCCCTCTCTTAAAAAAAAAAAAAAAAAAAAAAAAAAAACTCAAAAAGACACATCCAAAAGAATGGCTAAAGCTGAGCACTAAACTACAGCAGAAAATATCAAGGGTTGATTAGAAAGTGGTGCAAATAAAACTTTCATACACTGCTCTTGGTAGTACAAACCGGTAACTGTGTTTTGCCATTTATGGTAGTTTATAGTCATGCCTGCTCTGTAACGCACAGATTCTACTCCAGAGAAAACCTATACTGAACAAAATTGAACCTTGTGCACCAATGCTCAAGTACAAGTATATTCCTGTCAGCACTATTTGAAATAAACAAATATTGTAACAAGAAAAATGTTCATCAGTAGTAGATCTGATAAACAAACATGATCCATTCACAGAATGAAATACAATATAGGTATGAAGATGAACAAACTACCCCAACAGACCAAATGGATGAATCTCACAAAAGGAACAGATCCAGAAACAAATATAATATTTAATTTACATAAAACTCAAACACTAGCAATATTAATCTATGGTGTTAGAGTTATTGGGTACCATTGGGGAAGGGTAGAAGTAATGAGAGGGAAAGGACTTCTGGGAGATTCTGGGAGCTCCTGGGAGATTCAGGGAGCTCCTGGGATGCTATAATGGTCTCTCTGTGCACGAGTTATACAAATATATTCATTTTATTCAAATTTCACTGAGTTATATTCTTATGGGTTGTGCATTTTCTGGTCTATATGTGAAACTTAACAAAAGCTCATTAAAAACAAAATATCAAAACTTTCCAAAAAATTTACTTTTAAGAATACATCCTTAAGAAATATTTTAATCAGTGAATGGGATGCCATAAAGCTAAAAAGCTTTTGTACTGCCAAGGAAACAATCAAAAGAGTCAAGAGGTTTCCTACAGAAATGGAGAGTATCATGGACTATGATTCCTCAGACAAGGGTCTCATATCCAGAATCTATAAAATACTCAAAAATGTCAGCTACAAAAACACCAACAGCCCAATTGATAAATGGGCC
>PVKS010011703.1:7575-56017 GCA_004027875.1 Aplodontia rufa | reverse complement strand
ACAGCCCAGAGCACTGCAGAAGGTAGTCAGTGACCGCTGCCCTTGTACCTAGTACCAGGCTCAGCCCTAAAAGCGAGAGCCCTAAAAGGTGAGTACAGATATTAGCCCCCCTTTTCGTGTGAGGTGACTGAGGCAAGGTTGAGATAACCAGCTAGTAAGCAGGGTTTGAACCGAATCTGGATGACCCTGAAGCCCGCAAACCCAGCACTTTGCTCCTCGGACCCACAGCTAAGAAAACAAGACAACTTCGCTCTGCCCCGGGGACTCTGCTGGGGACCGTGTGCGTTCCAAGTTGTACCCAAGCCTCGGGATGGAAAGGAGCTGGGTACGGCTGGACAGGAAGCATGGTTCGGTGCCCCTTCCTCGACCAGTCACCGACTTTATTTGTTTATTTATTTATTTATTTATTGCTCCCAGGTGTCAGGTCGTCAACTCCAGGCTGGGAGAGCGCCACACCCCCCTGCACGGCTTCCGCACTTTCTCTCTCTCTCTCTCTACCCCCACCCCCCGCCTGATCCCTTACCTATCTTAAACCACTTTCTCCTCTACAGGTCAACGGGATTCTCTTTCCAGAGAATCACAACTCCAGCGCCCACCCCCGGTCTCACTGCCACCGCAGTCGCTCTCTGTACTTCCCGGCTAAGCTGAGTCCGGGCGCACAGCCCACGCTCGAGTTCCCCAAATTCATCCTATGCCCTCCAAACTCACTTCACCCCGCACTGCACCAAAGCTTCCCTGGCAAAAGACTCTGGGGGAGGAAAGCTGGAGCGCCGCTTCGACTCCCCCAGGGACCTGTGTGGTCACAAACCGCCGCCTAAATGCGTGGAAGAAAGAGAGACGTGGCAGATGAAATTAGCATTTGCGGGATCCTGTTCAGAAGCCAGCCCAGTGTGAGCGGTTCCAGAGGCCATCCCAGCTGCGATGTGCTGTATTTTACTCTGACTCAGCTAGGATATTTTTTCAAGTGGACATTATACTGGTATGCAAAGCACGCAGTGCTCTCATTGTATGCGTATGCATTTAATTACACCTTGCTGTGTCTCAAAAAGGATGTAGGATGATACCGAAAATACAAGGTATATAACTAAAAGAGAAAATGACGATCAGTTAATTAACCAAGTGAGTCTGGAAAGGCTGCAACAGGAAGAATTCCCAGAGTGATCTAAACCTCAGCGCCAGCGAGCTCCAGATTCCAGCAGAAAGGACACCCAGCTAGAAGTGAGGAGGTAGCGATCGCAAATAACTTATTTCCTGGTTCTGCACTGAAAGAGGAGTGCTGTTCTCACTTTGACAAGACCAATCAGCAAAGTGCTCTACTGACCAAGAGCGCGCAGTAAAGAACGTTTGTGCAGACCCTTGCTTTCTAAGGGCTTTCCCTGACATTCTTCTACATGCAGCCCTCCCTGTAACACTGCCAGAGGAGACCAGTCTCTAGAGATTGTGTGCCTCATTTGGACTTTGTGGCTAGTGAAGGCACCAGGACTTGCACCCACAAGTTCTGTCTCATAAACCAGTGCTTGCTCCCCTCCTTCTTGCGCCCCTAGGCCTGCATCTCGGCGCTGTCTAAATTGGAAAGATTTCTGCCTTATCAGCTCTTGTGCCTTGGAAAGGAGGAAGGGCACCCCGAACTTCCACCCCACAGCAATGCTGCAGTATGTGGTTGCCCTGCGGTTGTTGAGTCTCTTCCTGCTGCGGAGAAGGGAGGAGAATTGGAAAGAATGGATTTAGTTCCCTGAGGTGTGTTTGCTTTTTCACCTCATCGGGACCTCTGCACCTGTGCTCCACCGCAGAGCCAGCTGGCACCCCAGACCAAGCAGTGTGTCTGCTGCTGCTCTGAAGACTGGACAGGAGATGGGCTCAAGAACACCTGGAGCCCCAAAACTGAGCTCAGCCTGTTAGTCACTGTCTAGGGTCAGTCCACGGGTAGCCCCTAAGTGGCTCCCTTGTCACTGTAACTGGTGCTATTGTATCACCATAACAAGACTTCCACTTCCCCAAGGCTGTGGGCATTTCTTTTTTAAAAGAGGGACAGAGACAGTGAGAGAGAAAGAGAGAATCAATTTTATTTAGTTTTTCATGTGGCTCTCATTGCTCTGACACTTCATTATGTACAAGGTGCTGGGGTTTGAACCCATGTCCTCAGGCATACCAGGCAAGCACTGTGACTGCTGAACTCCAGCCCCACCTATGGGTGTTTCTGACTATCACCCTGGCAAACTAGCAAATTCTTAACTAATTTGAAAATTCCCAGGGTCACTTCAGCTACTCCCAGGGCCCAGGACACCTGCCTTGTTCACATTGATCTTGCTAGGCTAAAGGGCATCCCAGAGCTGGAGAGGTAGCTTAGCAGTAAAGAACATGCCTGGCATGCACAAAAACCCAGGTTCCATCCTCAGCACTACATACACAACTAAGTGGAGGAAAAGCAAAAACTAGATCAAAAAATAAAAATTGACTCTCTTAAAAAGAAAGATAGAAAGAAAAGAAAAGAAAGAAATGGTATCTTACTAAGTTGCCCAGGCTGGCCTCAAATTCCTGGGCTCAAGCAATCCTCCTGCTTCAGCTCCCTGAGTAGCTTGGAATGGGCATGGGCCACCAAGCCTAGCACAGCTTACCTTCCCAGTCAGCCTCCTGTGTGCTTATTGTTTATGGGAGAAGTTTTGAGTGGCGCCCATGGGGCTCAGCTCTGTCCCCAGATCCTCGTGCTGTGACTGTTTTCTGACAGGTGTTCCTGGAAGACCAATTAAGTCACTTTGCATTCCAGTCCAGTCAAGACAGCACTTTCTACCAAGAGAAGTGTTCAAGGAAAAAGGAAGTCAAATGATCTTTGCCACCCCACCAAAGTGGTGGTAATAACTACTTAGCTCCAGAGGAGTGGGGCATATCTGACTCAGCTGTGAGACATTTACACAGGTCTGACTCACAGTGGGCACAATTTATTGGTTGACCCAACAAATAACTGTCATATGTGGTGGCTTTGTGTTCTTACCACAGTCACTAACCCTTCTTCCCCAAACCCACTCCTTGCAAATGCTTAATATTTTAGGTTGAAAGAAAAAAGAAAGTGATAGATAGGTTCTTCAGAGGACTGGAGGAGTAGGGACAAAACACCCTGACTTGTAATCCCCAGGAGAAAGGAAGCAATTTGACTTGGCCAAGGATAATGATTAAAATATGGATGTGTGTGGGTAAGTAGTATTTGATTGTATGATACATGTTTTTTTTCAATTTTGTCCATGTTTTCTGGCTCATAACTCCCTCCCCAAAGTAGGTGATTGACATTCGAATTTTTTTCCAATGGAGAATTCTAGAAACTTGTATCTTTCCTGCCTTTCCCTGACCTACCTTGTCTGATAGTAGAAAAGACCCCCAATTCAGAAGGGATCCTGCCCATTCCCTGGAAGAAGGACTGCTACGCAGAGAGCAAGAAGAATCTGAGCAGACAGACTTGCTGCGTTTCCCACCCAGGCTATCAGAGTTAAGTATGCAATAAAGTCTCCATAAAAACTCAAGAGCAGAGAGTTCCAGGTAGCTGAACACGTGTAGGCTCCTGGAGGGCAGTTCAGAGAGGCCGTGAAGTCTCCATGCCCCTTCTCTCTCGCCTTGCCCTATGCATCTCTTCATCTGCATCCTCTGTAGTATCTTTTACAATAAACCAATAAATGTAAGTATTTCCCTGAGTTGGCAAATTAGTCAAACACAAGGAGCGGGTGCTGGGAATTCTGACTTGTATTCAGCCTGTCAGAAGCACAGGTTAAAAGGTTAAAACCCTGGGGCTTGTGAATAGTGTCTAAAGGGAGCTGAGGGTCTGGGGTAGCTCAATGGTAATGTTAGCAGAGGGGCAGCCTAAGAAGTCAGGATGCGGCTTTGTGACATTTTGACATGGGTTGGAACATGCTCAACTATTTGGCTCGCGGACAAACAAAATCTATACCTTTGAGCTCGTATACAACTGCCTGAACTTGGGGAGTCCCTTCCAGCTGGGTCCAGGTCTTGGACTGGACTAAGGAACCACAGTGCAGACCGAGTGGGACTATCAAGGAACAGGCAGGTCCAGACCACCGTCGGAAAGGAATCTCCCTGAAGGCACCAGGCCTGTAATGTTATAGCTAAGGAAAAGAGATGCGGGTGGCAGCTGGCGCAGGGGATGCAAGGTCCTGCATCCTTTATGTTAACGAAGCTGACACAGTGGCAGGAAAGGGCTACAGAAAGAGACTTGTTCAAGTTAGAAACTAACCTTCAAGAGATCGTAGTACTTGAAAAAACACAGATAAGTGAACAGTACTTCCCAGCCATCCGGAAGTTCACCGTGCTGCAGCTTGGGATGGTGTTACTTCTAGCGGCCCACCAGATGGAAGCTTCCTGCCTCATTGTTCAGTTAGTACAAGAACAATCCGAAGAACCCAGTAAGAACCCTTTCCTCAGGAAGAAACGGGCTCTACTCTCTGAGCCATCTCTCCTTCGAACCGTGCAGCAGATCCCAGGAGCTCCCCTTATGCTTCAGAAGTTTCCAAGCATCCAACAACTGAGTAAAGCTTCCATTAAAGAACTTGAACTGATAGGAGGACAAGTGGTAGCACAGCAAATCCACACTTTCTTCACCCAATCCAGGCGACAACAGACCGCACATCTACTACATTCTCTCCTTTTGACCACAAACTACAAGATCTGTTTTTCATATTTAAAAAACAAGAAAAAAGCCAGATCCAGTGATATGCATCTCTAAACCAGTGGCTGGGCAGGCTGAGGCAGGAAGATTGCAAATTCAAAGTCATCCTCAGCAACTTAGCAAGATGCTGTCTCAAAATGGAAAGGATTGGGTATGGGGCTCAGTGGTTAAGCGCCCTTAGGTTCAATTCCTGGTACAATAAATTTAAAAAAAAAATAGAGTATCCCACAGCATCTGTTGAAAATGAGGTAGGCCTGATGGAACTTGTGGGTTCTGCTGCTTTGATGTCTAAGTTTGGACATTGAAGTTAGTGAGTCCTCATCTGCTAAGATGCAAGAACACTGGTGGGATCTCTCAAGAGAGTCAGGGACTCTGACCCTCAGTAAAAAGCCAGTTAGGGCAGACTCTTTTTTTTTTTTTTTAGTTGAATATGGACTTACAATTGAAGGGGAATCATTATCAAACAATCAAGAACAAATGTGTATTCACATAGTTAGCCAAGGCTGATGCCATGTCATGGATGCCCCCCTTGGGTTCCCCATGGTTCTATGTTGCCCCCAAGAGAGTCATGTGTTAAATGGACTTCTCGTGGAGGTCAGAGATCTCCTTCTGAGATGATTCCCCCATACTCCCTCCCTCCAGCCTCCTAGATATCCTTCCTAATCCCTCCCCTCGCCCTGCTCCCCTCCTTACATCTCCAGGTAACCTAGGCAAGCTTCCCCCTGTTTGTGTAAAAATTCATACATGTTGAGGTTATTATCAGCTTAGCCATCTAACATACTGTTTCCGGTTGTATTCTAGCTTCCACTAGGGCAAACTCTTATGAGTGCCCCTGTCCTGCACTTGTCATGGAATAGGCTTTCAGGTGGTGGACATGTCCATATAAAGGAAACTGGCCTACAGTGAAGCACTGTGTCACAAGCCCCTACATCTTGGTCTCAGAGCTGCTGTTCTTCAGGTCTGGTCTGCCTGTACGTGTGCTGCCAAAGTAAATAAGTGCACAACAGTTTAAAAAAATTGCCTGAACTTACAAATTAGATGTATATCCAACCAGATACGGGCTAAGAATTGTGAGATTCTTTGAATTACCAACCTTGTTAGATTTCCGCGAGGTAGTTGGAGTGGAGCCTAATGAGAAACCCTAGACTACGGGGACAGCAAATGCAGTCAGATCTGAAGAGGAGCCAGCTGGGGTGGATCCTCCAACACTGCAAAGCATTCAGTTACTCTCAGTTACTCTAAAACAAATAATTTTCTTTTGCAACACAGCCTGGCCACAATATGCTCTAGGAAATTTTAATGAATGACCAGAGAATTAATTTCTTAACTATAGCATATCACAGCTTGATTAACTTTGTGAAAGGGAAGGAAAGTGGGTCAAGATCCCTTATGTACAAGAGCTTCATGGCTGTGTACCAAAATCAAAGTTTGCAGAAAAATGAGAGCTCCAGAGTTGACTATTTAGCCCCAAAAGTTTCAACTGCCTCTGCTAGAAAATGTTGTGGATGAGGAGGAGTTTTATATTCCAAAGGTGGAAAAAGAAAAAAGCCTCTGATTCCCAGGAAACAGTCTGTTTCGCCTGTGGCACTGCCATCGTGATACGGGGGAAATGGCACCCACCTTACTGCCAGGGCTCTGCTGTCAAACCCACAGCTCCTATGAGCCCAACACCTGTGCACATAGAACCTCTCCTTTACTCTCCCTGCCAGTAGACCTCGGCCAAGACTCAAGGATCACTAGTCCCCTCAGCCCTGCCCTGCTTAACAGCACAATTACAGTGGGCACTAGGGTAGTTAGGATCTGGCATCTTCCCTCCAAAACAGTACAGGATGGTGAGAGAGCGAGTGTGCCTTTCACCACCTCAGACCTCTAGGATTGCAAGGCCTGGACCAGGGATCAAGAACAAGCCCTGAGGGCTGGAGCGGCGGCTCGGTGGTTACAGCGCTTGCCCACCATGCTCGAGAATGCAAGTTCAAACCCAGCACCGTGTACACAATGAAGTCTCAGAGCAACGAAAATTACATGAAAAACTAAATAAAAAATTGATTCTTTCTCTCTTTGTCTCTCACTGTCCCTCTGTCTTTAAAAAAAAAAATGGTTCTCTCTCTTACACTGTCCTCCTCTCTTAGGGAAAAAGAAAAAAATCCAAACTTCTGCTGGCTATTGCCCTTGAGACTACTCCAGGCAAGGGACAGGAGGACACCATGGGTGAATAATCTCAGCCTCCAAGGTGGGACCTGAGAAACACCAACAAAGTGATGACCAAAACACAAATTAGAGGAGGAAAAGTTTATTTTGCCTCCAAGTTTCATAGATTCTGAAAAAGAGAGGAACAAGATACAGTCCCCAAGGGCACACCTCAGTGACCTGCCTCCTCCAGCCACACCAGCCTGTCTATATTACCAGCCAGTAGTCCATTCGGATTACTAATCCATCAAATGAGTAAATTCACTGATGAGGTCACGGCTCTTCCAATCCAATCTTTTCACCTCTGAACATTGCTACGTTGCCAACTCATGAGCTTCTCAGGGGACATTTCTGATCCAAACCATAACAGGTGGGGTTTTTGCCAACGTGCTTACTGTAAACAATAGGAGCATGGAAATGGAACTGTCCAAACTGCCCCTAGAAAGTGAAGGAAGGGGCCAAACCTGGCACTTACCAGTTGGCCTTGACACACCAGGGTGCCTGACGGGGCCTTGTGGCTCCCTCAAGACCAACCATAATTCTCCCAAAGAGTCCAGCTTAATTTGGATAAAGCTGGGGGAGGGGATTAAATTCTTGTTCAACATAAAAGCCACTCATGCTGTATTGGTGACCAGAAAGTCCTCCTTGACTGGAAAGAAATGTAACACAGCAGGAATATCAGGAAGTGGAGCAGCTGACATGCCATCTGGGAACTAAGACATCAAAACACTCTTTTCATTTTTTTTAAAATTTTTTCCACCAAAAACTAGATTATTTCTTTTGACAATAAATGTACAACTGTTTAGTATGTCATCATACCTGTTTTTCTCTTCAGGATTTATAATATTTTAAATGTCTTATTTTTTTCATTAAAGAGAGAGGAAGAGAGAGAGAGAGGGAATCAATTTTATTTATTTTTTCATGTGGTTTTCATTGCTCCAACACTTTATTGTATTTGTGGTACCTGGGTTTGAATCCACATCCTTGGGCAAGCACCATAACCACTCCAGCTCCTATTTTTTCCATTTTTAATTACTTAAAGACAACATAATAAAACATTTTGGTATTCTGATTAATGGTTAAGTCCTAAAGAAACTTAAAGTAATTTTCAAGATACATTCATAGGGGCTGGAGCAGTGGCTCAGAGGTTGCAGATCAAAGAATGCAAGAAGGCTCAGCTCCCTGAGATCAAAATGCCTGGCAAAGCCGGGGCAGTGGCTCCACAGTTAGGCGCTTGCCTGGCACGCATGGGAACACAGCTTCGAACCCCAGCACTGCATACACAACTAAGAGTCAAAGCAACGAAAAGCAGATGAAAAACAAAATAAAATTGGTTCTCTATTTCTCTCTCACTGTCTCTCTCTTAAAAAAAATAAAAAGAAACAATTATTTAGGGACTAGAGTGGTGGCTCTGTGGTTTCAGCGCTTGCCTGGCATGCACAAGGACGAGAGTTCAAACCCCAGCACCACGTACACAACAAAGTGTCAGAGCAATGAAGGCCACATGAAAAATTGAATAAAATTGATCTTTCTCTCTCTCTCTCACTGTCCCTGTCCCTCTCTCTTTGAGGAATAAAAAATACGCCTGGCAAATAATCAGCCAGTGTTTTAGAGAAAACTGTTCAGAGACAGGTGGTGGTAGAGGTGGGGGGGGGGGGACAGGGGATCTCACAGAATCACCAGAGACACTTGTCACTTCTAGAAGAGCCCAAGAAGTTATGGGAAAAGAGTTCTTACATAAACACTGAAGTCCTTCCACTATAGGGGGCTGTTAAATATTTTACTTCGCCTCTTTCGGGAATAAGCATCTGACCCCTTAAGTTCAGGTTCCTTGGTGGAATCTATTCAGGGATCCAGCAATGAACTGCCGGCTGGATGGCACGCAGCCCAAACTCAAGATTGAGGGAAGGGGCTGGAGTGGTGGCCTGGCGGTTGTGGCGCTTGCCTGGTGTGAGGACCAGGGCATACAGGACCAAGTGTGGGAGCAATGAAAGCCACATGGAAAACTAAATAAAAATTGCTTCTTTCTTTTAATCTCTCTCACTATCTGTTCTTTAAGAAAAAAAATTAAAAAAATAAAAGCTCCGAATTGTTTTAACTTAAAACTTCCTCATACTGGGAATGGAGGCCAAAAGGCTGTCCCAACCCCCTTCCTGCCCTGACTGCCACCCCGGAACCTGACTGTGACTTTTTCTAGCCAAATCTTCATAAGTATATATCCTTCCTTCTGTCCCACGGTGTCTCCTTTGACCCTGAGCCCTGGAAGATAGAGAGATTTGAGAAAGTTGGCTTTGCATAAACCTGTTCCCTTGCCACCTGCCTCCCAGAGGCTTAGTGGAGTGTGACAGTGGTAAACCCCTCCCAGTTCCAGAACCTGGATCCCTGGTGTCAGAAAACTCCCCACCTATCTCAAACTAAATGTTGGAGAAACAAAGGCCAGATGAAAAACTAAAGTTGGTTCTCTCTCCCAATTCCCTCTCAAAAAAAAAAGGGGGGGGGATATGATCAGAAGTTCTCAGAGATTTTCCTAGGAGTAGCAGTGCACAACCCTGCTCTAGCTTGCTGTCTCCGCTTCTTCTCCTCTTCCCAGGCCTGGGGCCTTGAGAAACTGCTCCAGGTACGCAATCAAATCCTGTGCTGATGGATTCCCTGCGGTTTCAGCAATTACATCTGGTGGGGCAGATTGACACCTTGGTAAACTGTGAAGGCGTAAAACATGTTCACAAAGAATTGTAAACAAGATCTGCACACCCGTTACCACCTACCTAAATTCTCAATGCAGCCTCGGAATGAGCTGCAGCATAGAGCCAACTGTGTGATAGTCCCAGGGAAGTCAGTTTACAGGCAGACAATGCATTAGATGCCATTGGACTGGGAGGTCATTTTGTTCCTGACACCCTGGCTCTGGCAAAGTTCGAAGGAGGGGTGGGGTGTCGCTGGGTAAAGGTCAAATGGATAAACGCTGCCTGTGGGGGCTGGAGAGGTGGCTGGGCAGTTCCGGCACAGGCAAGTGCTTGCGGGAGGACTCTGGTTCAAACCCCAGCATCACGTATGCAGTGCAGCGTCAGAGCAATGAAAGCCACACGAAAAACTAGTCAATTCTCTCCTTCTCTCTGTCCTTCTTTCTAAAAAACTAAATAAAGAATGAGGGACAGTGAGAGAAAGAATCAACTTTATTTAGTTTTTCATGTGGTCTTCGTTACTCTGACACTGCGTTGTGTACATGGTGCTGGGGTTGGAACCCACATCCTTGTGCATGCCAGGCAAGCGCTGTAACCGCCCAGCCACTGCTCCAGCCCCTCCCTCTCTTGAAAAAAAATAAGTAAATATTCATGTGACTCGCTGACACAGAACAGGACACAGGTGAGGCAGCTCTAGGCACTGTTTGGGTGTTATGATTCTGTCAGAATGAGTAACAGAACCAAACAGAAGAGAGCACAAGGGTAACCCCATCCTGAATTTTGAGTGGCAGCTTATTGCAGGGGAGGCTGGAAGATATACTATGGAGCTGTGCCAGAAAGGAAACCAATGAGCTAGTCATCTCTGACACAGGGATTATAGCCTAATTTGATATTTGATATTCTCATGTGATCATGAAACCCCTTTTTTTTTTTTTTGGTATGAAAGATTGAATCCAGGGCACTCAATCACTGAGCCACATCCCCAGCCTTTCATATGTTTTTATTTTGAAACAGGGTCTCACTAAATTGCTTAGGGCCTCCCTCAATTGCTGAGGCTGGCTTTGAACTTGGATCCTCCTGCCTCAGCTTCCTGAACACTGGGATTGCAGGTGTGCACCACCACACCCCCACTCATGAAAACCTTCGTTATAGCTAGACAGACAAGTCAAGCTTGATTAAGGAAGGGTACTTCTTTATGAAGCCAGCTCAATTATCTCTCATACTCTTTCACAAAAGGGCCACACAGGTTAGAGAAAGATCACTAAAAACCATGCTAGCTTGGGATTGCAAAGATGGAATAATTTAGAAATAAAATATAGATCACTTAGCTGTGAAATACGACTGAAACCATTGCTGACTGATAGAACTTGGGCTGGTGCCAGGGTGGTGTCTCTCAGAAATCAGAGACTGTTGGAAGAAGTCTCAGCATTTTCTAATGGAAGTTCATTATTTTTAGGGTTATAGGAAACTGTGCTAATGTTCACTGGGAATTTATGGTCAGACATTTTAACCAAGAAAATAAAAGGATACCCATGTGTGGAAAACAAAGTCCAGTTACTTATAGTTCCAGATGGTGGTTTCTGAACCAGAACACTGTGATGTTAATACTGGAGGTCAGCTCTCATGAGGTCCAAATCCACAAATTCCAGTTCTCAAATTCTGATGTGGAAATATCACAAAATTCCCAAAGCCAACAACTCTTTTTCCTAGAACCTTTCATTCTTCTTCCACTGCTAAGATATAGGGGGAGGAGAAATGAAAAAATATAAAATCTTAAGAAAGTCATTGGAGCTGGGTGTGGTGGTGCACACCTGTAATCCCAGTGACTTGAGAGGCTGAGGCAGGAGGATTGCAAGTTCAAAGCCAGCCTCAGCAGCTTAGCAAGGCTCTAAGTAACTGTCTCAAAATAAAAAATAGAAAATGGGCTGGGGATGTGACTCAGGGGTTAAGCTTCCCTGTACAAAGAAAAAAGAAGAAGAGAAGAAGGAGGAGGAGGAGGAAGAGGAAAAGATGGAGGAGAAGGAGGAAAGTCATTGGTCAACAGCTTTGATTTCTAGACTGACTGCTTACTGACTGCTTTTGAGGACCATGACTGCCTTATAGAGACGGCATGGTGTATCTGCCTGCCATTGTTACAACAGTGTGTGTGATCACCCACCGCACACTTGGTGGACTACAACAGTAAGCCTTCAAGGTCATACACAGCCTCACAGGTTGGTCGCAGCAATTCTGCTCCGTGAGTCTCACTCTTCGAGAACTAGGGCATCTTCTTCCCTTGACAATGTTCATAGCTAAGGGAAGCAGGCAGTGCCTCTGAAGTCCTGGGCACACTGTCATTTCTTTTCCCCCAGTCCACCAACTAACACAAATCAGATGGCCCATTCATACACCTGTGCACCCCACCTCTAAGGAGAGGAGCAGCAGAGAGTCACAGGAAGGGTGGACAACTGGGAACAGCGATGCCCTGTACTCTGTGGTTTGTTATCAGCAGCTGAGCATGCGGAGATTTGTGCAACCCGACTCTAGATCTGCATTGTGAGAAAGGTGAAGGTTGAAGAGACTGTTGACTTACCAGCATATGTTGGGGACTGACCTTCACTCCATTTCATCAGCTGCCCTAGAGTGATCTTACTATTTGCACAAGTTCCTTCAGGAAGGGCTGCTAGGTTGTGCTTTGTTAAGCTTGCTAATTGTTGTGCAAAAAGCAGGTTGTGTTCCTAAGTTTTGTCTGTACTCAAAATCTGCATAACCCTTGGTAACTCCCTTAGAAGGATTATAAAAAGAGATGTAAGGCCTGAATAAAGTGCGACCGTTCCATCTGGGTCTCCTGCCTATGTTCTTTATCATCCGCAGCCATGTCTCTCAGGTTTCAACCCGGCCGGACCGGGACAAGCATGAAGACCATTAGTGACCTAAGAAACAGTGTTTGTGACCCAGTGGAGTAGGATCCACGTGGGAGAGGAGGACCCTGGAAGGTGATGACAATTCTTTGAAGAAGTCTGACAGTGGAGGGAGGAAGGACACGAACTGAAGAAAGAACTGGGAAGGAGTGTTTTCTTTTTTCTTTTTCAGGGTTGCTTAGTCACTGAGTCACAATATTAGCCATACCACAGCCTTTTTGTAAACAAGCTGCCATGTCACGAATAGGTTTTGCTTCCTGAAAAAGCAATCTTGCCTTTCCTGAAATCAGGTGCTCCAGGCTGCCACAATCCAAAACGTCAACCCTATCCATAGCCATTCTTTCCCCTCCAAATTATACCTAGAGTTGCCCCCCACACACACACCCTGGTGCTGGTCTCCTGACTTTAAAGCTTTTCCATCTACCCTGTCTGGTGATAAATTCTGCGCCATCTCTCATTTGATAGTGCGATGACTTGGATCCAAGCTCTCCTGTCAACCTTGCTCTCCCCTTTGGGGATCCCCTTTGGGATCCTGGTTTTGGGCTTAGAACTATCACAAGGAGCCTTTCTTCCCCCAGCGCTCGACCATCCACACACCGGCCCTTCAATTTGACTGGTAAGTGTGATTTCGAATTTCTCTGTGGCAAATCTCTCGGGCCTCAGGTTTGCCTCTAGCTGCTACAAAGCCCTGGTTCCAGGCATCCAGACCCCTATGCCCTGGACATGGTGAGGTCTTAAGTGGTAACCACCCACCTCTCCATCTCCCTTCTCATTCTCCTTTGGACTGACTTGGGTCTGGGGACATCCACTCCCTGTCACTCAAAACACATACACCATGGGGAAATCCCAATCACATGTTCCCTCAGATTCTCCCCTCTGCTGTCTACTTGCCAATCTCACCCCCTCTACCTGGCACCTGACCTCAAACAGGCCAAACTCATTTCCCTTTGCAATCAGCTCTGACCGACATATGCTCTCGATAATGCTGCTTAAGGGCACTTTGGATCCCAACATTCTTCAGGATAATTTATAATTTCTGCAAGCTCTCAGGAAAGTGGAAGGAGATCCCACATATCCAGGCCTTTTCCTATCTCCCATCTAAACCCTCTCTCTGCACCTCTTGTTCTCCTGCTCAACTTTTCACATTCTTCTCTTCAATGAAAGACCCCTCCCTCTTTGGGATTTCTGCTTCCTTTCTATTACTCTGAATCCTGTTACTTTGCTCTGTCTGATCCCGTGTCCATGGATTTCATTCCTCAAATTTAAGAAACAGAACCCACCCAGCCACACTGTTACATTTATAGGGATTCACCTGGGATCTTCGGAAAGGTGAGTGAAATGGACAGTTAATTGCTCTTCCAGGAATTCTCTATTCCACTTTATACACCCTCATTCTCTCAAAAAATACCGGGACCCTATCAGCCTCATGGCTGCCAGACTCAAAGCTCAGGGGAAAGGCTTTGCTGGAGTGATTTATCAATCGCTCTCTGCTTTTGAGGAGAGAACATTGATCTGATCTTGCTTCAGTTTCCTTTAATGGCAATCAACTCAATCAAGAAACTGAGGTCTCTTTCAGAAACACCCTAATTCTCTGGCCAGGGCTAGTCCCTGATGTAAATGCCGGGTCTCTACAGATAGCCAAAAGCCAACTGAGGCACAGGGAAGCTCCATCTCCACTTTAATCTCCTTTCATGGTTTCTCTCTCACCTGATAGTAGAGGGAGGGCCTCACTCAGCAACTCCCTAGATAACAGGCTAAGGGACTGGAGCGATGGCTCAGTGGTTATGGCGCTTGCCTGGCATGCATAAGGATGCAGGTTTGAACACCACAACCATGTACACAAAAAAGTGTCAGGGCAATGACAAGCCACATGAAAAACTAAATAAAAATTTATTTCTTTCTCTTTCTCTCTCACTGTCTCTTTCTCTCTCTCTAAAAAAATAAACAAAAAACAGGCTGAAATAAACTCTTAGTGTGATCTAAGGACTCCTACATCAGAGTCCTACTACTATAGTCCACCAGAGAGTGAGTCACCCCTTTCTCCAGTGTTAGAGGACAGACAGATGTGAATGGTGGGAACAGTAAGATGGAGAATAATTTTATCAAATGGTCCCACTGTGCTGACCCCACATGCTTTCTTTTCCAACAGGCAATTTACCTGCAGGGGAGCAGGCTATGTCACATTCCCCAGCAAACTACCTGTTATCTGCAGAGGAAATGCGGGCCAAAAATAATGTTAATAGGCAGAATCCAAGTTACCCCTGAGGAAAAGACTTTTGAGACCAGATCCTGAAACTCAGGGAGATATGAACAATCCCTCCTAACTAGACTCCAATTAGAACCAGTCAGCATGGGTCAAAGTGACCTAGAGTTGCCATGGCAATAAGGACTTGAAGTCTGATGTCATCTTGGTGTCAAAAGTCAAGGACCTAGGTGGGGCTGTCTGTAAACTTCTCTAGGAATCCCAGTAAAACTGGAAAGCAGGAGAGGCAATATCTGAATATCTTTTGTTTATCTCAAGAAACACTATTTAACTATTTTTTTTAAAAAAGAGTGACAGTGAGAGAGAGAGAAAGAGGGAATCAAATTTTTTAGTTTTTCATGTGGCCCTCATTGCTCTGACGATTCGTTGTGTTTGTGGTTCTGGGATTCAAACCCATATCCTTGCACATGCCAGGCAAGCACCATAACTGCTGAGCCCACCACTTCAGCACCTTAAATGTGATTTTATATAAATTGTTGGTAAATAGTAAAAGGAGTTTAAGATTGCTTTATCTCTGGATTCTATATACAAAGAGTACAAAAGTTTCCAGCTATGTTTCAATTAAAGTACTGTAAATAAAATGAAAGTTTATTTATGTAGGTTTACAAGCAAGGTAACCAATAAGTGCTTTCTTTTATATATTGTACCTGACATAGGCCACACTGCTGTTTGAAAGCCTGGCTTGAATCTTTTTCCTTTAACTAAGTCTTTTTCTTTTCTTTTCTTTTTTTTGACTAAGTCTTTTTCTGATCATTAATAGTGTTACCTAAATGTATACTCAGATAGACTCCAGACATAATACATAAGAGCTTTATAGAATGATACTTTTAAGAGGCCAGGATCAGCTTCGGAAATAAAACACTTTACCTAAAATTTGTCAATAGCCCTGCTTCACCTGAGTTGAGAGTCCGCCTCTCACCTTACAGTTCCAAAGCAATCTAGAATTAAGTTTATTTAAAGTTAAGTTGAAAAGATAGATTTTCATTGTAAACATTACTGTGATTTCAAAATAAACAGTGGATATAAAAATTATATTTCTTGGTTCATAGCTATGATACAAACTGAATGTTTTTCTACTCTTGTTAATTCCATTTTGTATTTTTGTATTTTTCCCTATAAAACTTTAAAACATTGCCTATAAGTGTTTTGCAGAAGTACTACCTGAATTAAGACACACCATCACCTACAGGACAGATAAGATAAAATACTAATTTCAATCACTGTTATTAACAAAAATTAAACAAAAGGGATAACTATAAAACTGTACACATGGAACTGACATAGGGTTGCTCAGTGAGGAGCATCCTGTTGGTCTCAAAGTGTTGTTCAATTCCCAGGACACCCTTTTCAGATTCTTATTACAATATTTTTATTTCTGTATGCAATCTGAGGATCGAAGGAAGGCTGCAGCTCTTTTGAAAGCTTCTCCACACTTTCACACAGAAAGTAATATGTTGGCCTGGAGCAGCCCCTGCCTACCTGATGCCCCTCATGCCTGTCTGGACCTCTTTGAGTCCCAACAGTAGGTGCTCAGGACACCACTGGGAGAATCCCATCTGGAGCAGCCCCTGCTCAGGACCAACTGGAGGAGGTTCCCAGGACAGCCCAGGTTCACATTTGCAACCTTGAGCCTGGAACCAAAAGGTAGAGCAAAATGAGGACCCAGGCAGAAGCAACATGTGGAAGAAGAGGTGGTGGCTGATCCGATCTTGTGACTTTCAAGGAAAAACCACCTGGAGAACTGCCTACCTACCCTGCAGGAAATCTCAATTCAGAGATCCAGAAGAAGCTCTTCAAAAATGAAGACTCAAACTAGGAGAGGGTCACCTCAAACCCACAACTCCCCTAAAAAGGATGCCACAGATAGGGACCAAGATGAAAACCTTGAAAATATCGTCAATGATCTGATTACTAAAAAGAACAAAGAGCTAAAAGAAGACATAATGAAGGTATTAAGTGAGAAAACTCAAGAGATGAAAAACTCTATTATCAAAAAAATAGACATACTCAAAAAGAAAGTAACAGAGCTAAAATCTGCAGTCAATGACATGAGAGGAACCATGGAAGAATTTAATAATAGACTAACTTCTATAGAAAACTGAACCTCAGCTCCTGAAGAACTTCTGATAATCAGGAGAGGCTGAGCAAGCTAGAGCACACAGATGATGGAAAAGAAAAAAAACTCATAGAACATGAACAGAATTTTTTAAATGTCTGTGATGAAATGAGAAGAAACAATCTAAAAGTAATTGGGATACAGGTAGAAATCGAAACACAAAGAATGGGATGAGGAACATTCTCAATGAAATAGTTTAAAAATTTTTTGACCATATAAAAATAGAGTCTCATATGCTCATCCAGGAAGCTTATAGGACACCAATAGAAACAATCAAATGAGAAGCTCACCAAGACACATCATATTCAAAATTTACAACAGGAAAATAAAGGGAAGAGTATTAAAAGCAGCAAGGGAGAAATGCCAAATCACATTCACAGGCAAACCAGTAAGAATCACATCGACTTTTCAGCTCAGATTCTGGAAGTGAGAAGATCATGGAAGATCTTTCTACGTGAAAATGAATACAACATGCAGCCAAGAACACTATACTCAGCAAACTTCAGCTTCAAATTTGAGGGGGAAATAAGAACTTGTCATGATAAGAACAAACTTGCAACATTAATGAACAGAAAACCAGCATTACAAAGAATCCTCAAAGATAAAATCCAGATAGAAGAACAAGCAAACATTCCTCAAAACCCACAAACAGGAAATTCAATAAAGGCACACGCTATCAATAGACAACTAAGACAGCACAAAACTTAATAATAAAACACAATGACTGTGAACCACAGCCACATAACTATTCTAACACTGAATGTGAATGGTCCCAATGCACCAATCAAAAGACACAGCCCAGCAGATTGGATCAAAAAACAAAGTCCAACAAGATGCTGCTTACAGAATACCCACCTTACAGCAAATGACACCCACAGACTAAGAGTGAAAGGATTGGAAAAAATCTTCCAGACATACAGCCCAAGAAAGCAAGCTGGAGTTGCAATTCTTAGATCTGACAAAGTGGATTTCAAACATAAATTAATCAGAAGAGATAAAGAAGGCCACTACATCCTAGTAAAGGGAACAATACAAAAGGAAGATATAGCCATAGTAAATATATACTCTCCAAACACCAACAACCTCAACTATGTGGAAAAATTACTCCAAGACCTAAAACCACTTGTGGACCTCAACACAATAGTAGTGGGAGACTTTAACACTCCTCTATCACCAATTGACAGATCATCAAAGCAAAAATCAAGAAAGAGATCTTTAGTCTAAACAACATCATAAATCAAACAGACTTAACAGACTTCTACAGAATATTCCACCCCAAAATGACAGAGTATACTTTCTTCTCAGCAGCACATGGATCCTTCTCCAAAATAGATCATATTCTAGTTCACAAAGGAAATCTGAGCAAATATAAAAAAGTAGATATTATTCCATGTATTCTATCAAACCACAAAGCCATTACCCTAATAATTAATAGCAAAAACCATTGCAGAAAACACACATATACATGGAGACTGAATAACACCCTATTATTTTTTTTTTAAAGAGAGAGGGACAGTGAGAGAGACAGAGAAAGAGAGAAACAACTTTATTGAGTTTTTCACATGGCCTTAGTTGCTCCAACACTCAGTTGTGTACGTGGTGCTGGGGTTTGAACCCGGTAACTCGTGCTTGCCGGGCAAGCGCCGAAACCACTGAGCCACCGCTCCAGCCCCAATAACACCCTATTAAATGAAGAATGGATCCAAGGAGACATGAGAACAGAAATTAAGGAATTTTTGGAAGAGAATGAGAATGAAGACACAACATATTGAAACCTCTGGGACAGCATGAAAGCATTCTTCAAGGGAAAATGCATAGCATTGAGAGTCCACGTTAAGAATCAGGAGAACCCTCACAAATAAGCTTATGCTCCAACTCAAATCTCTACAAAAGGAAGAACAGTTGAATCCCAAAGTCATCAGAAGATGGGAAATAATTAAGATCAAAGCTGAAATCAATGAAATTGAGAACAACAACAACAACAACAAAAACAATGAAAAGAATCAACAAAACAAAGAGCTAGTTCTTTGAAAAAATAAATAAAGTTGACAAACCCCTAGCTAATCTAACTAAAAGACGGAGAGAGGAGTTGGGGATTTAGTTCAGTGGCAGAGCGCTTGCCTAGCACGTACAAGGCCCCGAGTTTGGTCCTCAGCCCTGGAGGAAAAAAAAAAAAGGAAAAAAAAAAAAGAAGATGGAGAGAATCAAAGCAGATCAACAAAAATCACCAAAGAAAAGGGAGTGATCAACACAGACCCCATTGAAATCAAACAGATTATCAGAACTTTTTTTTAAAAAACTATGCTCCTCTAAATTAGATAATTGGATGACATGGAAAAATTTCTGGATACATACAACATCCCCAAATTGACACAGGGTGAAATTTAAATCTTAAACAGCCTAATAACAGGCACCAAAATCCATACAGCAATTAACAGTCTTCCAAAGAAGGGGGGCTGGAGCAGTGGCTTGGTGGTTGCGGCGCTTGCCTGGCATGCACAAATACAAGGGTTCAAACCCCAGCACCCACCTACACAACTAAGTGTCAGAGCAACGAAAGCCATGTGAAAAACTCAACTCTCACTGTCCTGTGAGAGAGACAGAAAAAAAAGTCTAACAAAGAAGAAAAGCCCAGGACCTGATGGATTCCCCGCTGAGTTTTACCACACTTTTGAAGAAGAGCTAACCCCTCTCCTTATTAAGCTATTCCAAGAAATTGAAAAAGAGGGAACTCTCCCACTTTTAATGAAGCAACCATAACTCTAATACCAGAACCCAACAAAGACCCATCAAAAAAAAATTACAGACCAATATCTCTCATAAACATCAACACAAAAATCCTTAATAAAATTCTCACAAAACACATTCAAAAGCACATCAAGAAGATAATTCATCACGATCAAGTGGGCTTCATTCCAAATATGCAAGGCTGGTTCAACATGCACAAATCGATAAATGTGGTTCATCACTTAAACAGAATTAAGGACAAAAACCATACGATCATCTCAATAGATGCAGGAAAGACCTTGGATAAAATCAGCATTCATTTATGTTCAAAACTCTAGATAAAATAGGAATCAAAGGAACTTAACTTTGTGAAGGCCACATATGCCAAACCCTCAGCTAGTATAATACTAAATGGAGAAAAGGCGAAAGCATTTCCACTAAACTCAGGAACACGAGAAAGCTACCTGCTCTCATCACTTTTATTCAATACAGTCCTTAAGACCCCAGCTAGAGCAAGCAGGCAAGAGAGAGAAATCAAAGGGATAAGAATAGGAAGGGAGGAAGTCAAACTATCCCTTTTCACTGATGACATGATCCTATACCTGGAAAAAAAAAAAAAAAAAACCAACTCCACCAGAAAACTGCTAGAGCTAATAAACAGATTTGGCAAAGTAGCAGGCTACAAGATCAATATCATTAAATCAATAGCTTTCCTATACGGTAACAATGTTAGGGCAGAAGAAGAAATCGGGAAATCTATCCCATTCACAATATCTTCTAAAAGAATAAAATACTTGGGAATTAATCTAACAAGAGAAGCAAAAGACCTCTACAAGGAAAATTATTGAACACTGAAAACAAAAATTAAAAAAAACCTGGGAAGATGGAAAGATGTTCCATGCTCTTGGTTATGCAGAATATAATTAAAATGCCTATTCTGCCAAAAGCACTGTACAGATTCAGTGCAATCCCCATCAAGAGTCCAATGTCATTCTTTACAGATATAGAGAAAGCAATTCTCAAATTCATTTGGAACAACAAGAAACCCAGAATAGCTAAAACATTACTAAACAAGAAGGACAAAACAGGTGGTTTTGCAATACCAGATCTAAAATTATACCATAGAGCTGTAGTATTAAAAACAGCATGGTACCGGTATCAAAATAGGAATGCAGACCAATGGAATAAAATAGAAGACTCTGAGATAAACCCACAAATCTTTGAACATCTAATCTTTGACAAAGGAGGTCAAAATATAACATGGAGGAGAGACAGCCTATTCAACAAATGGTGCTGGACAAACTGGAAAGCCACTTGCAGAAAATTGAAATTAAATCCTTATCTCTCACCTTGCACAAAAACCAAAGCTAAATGGATCAAGGAACTAGGAATTAAACCAGCTACTATACAACTGCTAGAAGAAAAATTAGGACCAGCACTCCAGCATTTGGGAGTTGGCAATGACTTCCTCAAAAAGGCTCCTGAAGTGAAAGAATTACAGTAAAAAATCAGTGAATGGGATGCCATTAAACTAAAAAGTTTCTGTACAGTCAAAGAAATAGTCAAAACAGTCAAGAGACAACCTACAGAATGGGAGAGAATCATGGCCTGTGATCCCTCTGACATGGGAATCATGTCAAAAATAAAGAACTCAAAAAACTCAATAATAAAAACAAACAATCCAATCAATAAATGGGCCAGAGAGCTAAACAAAAACTTTTCAACAGAGGACATTGAACAAGCCAATGAATACATGAGAAAGTGTTCTAAATCATTGGTAATCAGAGAAATCCAAATCAAGACTACCTTAAGATTTCTCCTCACTCCAATCAGACTGGCAAAGATGAAGAATACAATTAATAACAAATGCTGGAGGGGTCGTGGGGAGATAGGAACACTAGCACACTGTTGGTGGAACTGCAAATTGGTCCAGCCACTCTAGAAAGCAGTGTAGAGACTCCTTAAAAAATTAGAGTTGATCCACCATACGACCCAGCTGTCCCTCTTCTGGGTATTTTCCCAAAGGAATAGAATCAGCACATTACAGTGACACAGCAAAATCTATGTCCATAGTAGCTCAATTTACAATACCTAAATTATGGGACCCCAGATGCCCCTCATTGGATGAATGGATCCAAAAGCACTGATTTACAATGGAGTTCTACTCAGCTATTAGAAACAATGATATTGCATCTGTTGAAGGTAAATGGATGTCAAGGGAAGAAGTCATGCTGAGCGAAGTTAGCCAAACCCAGAGGGCCAAGGGTTGAATGCTTTCCCTCATTTGTGGAGGCTGGAGCTAAACTCTGGCTCGGGGAAAGGTAGATAAACTCATATATTAGATCCGTGGAACAAAAATGCAGTACGTTAACATTTATGAGATATAGTTGCAAGATACCGCATAAGATATTTGAACAAGCTATACTGCATGTATTTACAAAAATGTAAATATTTGATCCTGTTATCAAATATATCAAAGAATAACAAGGGATGATAGGAAGAGAGGAGAAGGGGAAATGTTGGAACTGAGATAAAGCAAGGTACACTCCAAGCATTTATAAGTTGTCACTGTATATAGTACAGCCATTTATATTAAAAAATGATGACACTGGGGACTGGAGCTGTGGCTTGGTGGTTACAGTGCTTGCCTGGCATGCTCGAGTACACAGGTTTAAACCCAGTACCCATGTACACAACTAAGTTTCAGAGCAATGAAAGCCATGTGAAAAACTAAATAAAAATTGATTCTCCCTCTCTCTCTCTTGCTCTTTCTCTCTCTCTCTCTCTCTCTCCTCCACTGTCCTTCTCTCTTTAAAAAAAAAAGAAAGAATTATAACACTGTACTTGAGATCTTCAGGAAAAATATAGGACCTAGAAGAGAGGCAAGAGATTGGGGGATGGAAAGAGGGAGGGAGAGGGGTGCAGGGAGGGGATATTGACCAAATTGCATTGCTGTATTGTGTGCATCTAGGAGTATCTGACAACAAATCCTATCATTATATACAACTATAATGCACTAATAAAAATAAATTTAAAAAACTATATACATTAAAATTAAAGTCCAGTACTCCCACTTTAAGACTGGTGAAACTGACCTGCTGGATGTTTAATACCAAAATCAGGTTATCAAACTGAAGGATGTTAAAGTGTTAAGGAAAAAGCCAATATTTTGGCCCTTGCTCTGATTGATCAGCCAGAACTCAGGGGACAGTAGTCAACCAGCACACAGTCTGCAAAGAGGACGGTCATTGGAAAGGCAAATGTCCCTGATGCCTCCAAGGGAAACCACACGCAGTCAGCAAGACCCTGACCCATCCTGGCAGATGGCACCACTGGTAGAGGAAGGCTAAAGATGACAAGAGGCTCTCACACCTCCCCAAGAGTGGCCTCCTCAGGAATCTCAGCTGACCTAGGAATAGATGGGCAAAAAAAGTCAATTAAGACCAACTTAGTCTTAAACACTTGGCAGGAGAGTTGTAACCAAAGCACAGCCATACATGGGCATTTAAAAGTAAAGACAGATACTTTTAATGTAACTCAAAATGTATGCTTGTGTCATTTCTCCCACAGGTAAATAAAACTGGGAGATTATAAAGAAAGGGTTACAGAAGACACTACCAGAGCCACAAGTTTGTTCTCAGTCAGTTTGAGACCCCAAAATTTCCCTAACCTCCTATATGGGTAAACTCAACCTGTTCTTCATTGGTGTGATTGTTTAGTTCTAAGATTTAAGCTACTTAATAGAAATCAGATGGCTTTCCCCAACTCAAGGGGACACCTGTGCCATTATAAAGATTAAATGTGTTCCTAGGAACTCCACTAATGTTTCTGAAGAACTGAAAGTCCTCTAATCGCAGGTGACATATTAGACCTAATAAGTTACTATCTTCTTGGTCCTCAAAGGCTGACTGATAACACTGATTGTTTTGTACTAATTGCTTGCAGAAAATAATATTTTATTACAAAGTTTATTGTTCTAACATGATCCCTCCCTGATATATACCATGTCCAGTCATCTGCCAACCGCCATCAGGGACCTCTGGATTGCCCTCATGCACAAGTTGCCTAGAGACCACTAAGCACCAGGTGGTCATGGAAGTATGACCCTCCATGCAGCTGCCTCCCAACATCTACCAAGGCCCCCCAGATAGACCTTCTGGAGAGTTTTCCTGACTGCCGCAGGCAATGCCCCTCTGTCAGCTCAGAGGAAGCCAGAACGTCATCGCCCTTTCTGCCCAAAGGCGGTCAAGGACCTTTTCAGATGGGATGTTAAAGCAGGAGATTATCTGTAGGCAGATAGAAATGGCAAACAGAAGACTAGAGTGGTGGCTCAGTGATTATGGCACTTGCCTGACATGTGCAAGGACATGGGTTTGAATCCCAGTACCATGTAAACAATGAAGTGTTAGAGCAAAAAAAGGCACAGGAAAAACTAAATAAAATTGTTTCTCATTCTCTCTCTCTCCCCCCCCCTCTCCCTTCCCTCCCCCTCTCTCATCACCTCTCCCTCCGGTGACTCCAGTAAGGACCATTCACATTGCTGGAGATCACATCCACCACCAGCCATAACCTACTGGGTAAGTGACTCCTGACTCTTCCGAATTCCTGGCTTTCTCTCCACCAGAGTCCTTGGGGACCTTCCTCAATCCATCTTGTCCAACATGGGCCAGATCCCACCAAAGCTTCCATGAGACACCCCCGTGGGGTGCATTCCCAACATATCCATACTTTGGGTCTCCAAGACACAGTCAAACCTCCAAGCTGGAGAATAATAGTCACTGGCCTCAAAATGGCACATTTGACTTAACAACTCTCCACCACGATGGCAAATGATCCAAGGTTCCCTTTGTCCAGGCCTCCACCTGGGCCTGGTGTCTCTGCTGCAGACTGCCCTCTGCCTTCCTGGAACTGGTGCCTGTGCTGCAGGCTCGCATCATGATTACACTCTCCCACCTGACCCTTTGCAGCAGCCCAGAATTCTCACTTCAGTCGTTTCCTCGCCCACCGCCCACTTAGATAGAAACGTGCAGCCTTACTTCCTGTTCCGGTAGCAATCAGTCTTTCCACATCCATCTCAACCTCAGGACTCTCAGGAGGAGCTTCAGGACACAGCATATAGCTGAGGAAATGGCCAAATCCATTGAGACTTCTATCCATCACCTTCAAGCACAAATTTCCTCCTTGGCCGAGGTAGTTCTCCAAAACGAGGGCGCTAGACCTCCCCACTGCAGAAAAAGGAGGCTTGGGTCTGTTTCTCAGGGAACAAGGCTGCTACTATGGTAATCAATCTGGAAGAGTAGAACAGAACGTACAAGTGCTTCAAGAAATGGCCACCAAGCTTAGACGACAAGCCTTCGGGCCGCAAGGCTCTTTCACGTCCTCTCCTTTATGGGGCCCAATCAACTCTTCCATTTTTATTACCTTGTATCTTTAAATGTTTACAGAAATCCATCTTGGACAGAACTAAACTCTTCACTACGCTTACCGTCAACCAAATGATTGCAGACATCCATAGCCAACTGCCACAACTGGAGGGGAACTGCCACTAAATCCAGAACACCCAGGGGAGACCCCTATCTGACTTATCATCACCTCTTAACAGCAGGAAGCACTCACAGGAAGATCTGAACATCATCCTCTACTATCTCTTACACGGGGGTCTCACAACAAACAAAAAAAGTGAGGAACATTAGCCACACCACAGCCATTTTGGAACCAAGCTTACATGTTACAAACTGTTGAAGACTAAGGTCAACATGACGCCTAGCCAGATGTCAGAAAGTGGTAAACAACTCTAAGAGGCCCAGCTGGCTTGTAATTAGTAACCTGCCTGACCTCATGACTAAGCTATTTGGCCACTCATTTGTTACAATTGGATAAAGGTGTTTGCACTGTACCCCTATTGGTTGTTGTAATAGATAAAGAGAGTAGGGACTAGTTAGTTTAGAAGCAGCGAAGAAGAAGAAGCAGCAGCAGAGACGGCAGAGAGATCAGCAGCGGTAGAAGAACCCTCCTATGCAGGTAGTAGCCTCGGCTGCAGAAATAGGGACTCTAGTACAGCAGTAGAAACAAGGACTCTAATATGTGAATAGCCTTGACTCTAAAAAGAATGTTTTAAAGGCCTTGCCTCTAAAAGAGGGAAGGCAGGAAGCGCTTGGAGGCCTTTAGCCATGGTACAGGGAGAAATAAAGTGCTTGGAGAACTCAGGGCCAGTGGGTCTATTTTAATCTCAGTCAACCGTCAAGTGAGAGCTGTCCGGTTCCTGCTGGCTGGGAACGGACAACAAACAGGTTTTGTTTTCTGTAAAACCAAATTTGCCTTCCCTGAAGTCAGGCACCCTAAGCTGACACAATCCAAAATGTCAACCCTGCTCATAGCCATTCTTTCCCCTCCAAATTACACCTAGAGCCCTATAGAGTTGCCACACACACCCCCTGGTGCTGGTCTCCTCTGCTTGAGACAGCCTGTCAAGCTCCTGACATTAAAGCTTTTCCATCTACCCTGTCTGTGTGATGAGTTCTGTGCCATCTCCCTTTCACACATCCCCAGCTCTATTTAATTTTTTATTTTGAGACTTGCTAAGTTGCTGAGGCTGGCCTTGAACTTGGGGTCCTCCTGTCTCAGCCTCCCAGGCTGTTGGGATTACAGGCGTGCAGCAAGCCAACCTGATTGGCAGATATTTTTTTCTTTTTCAGTGATAGTGGTGAGCATGTTCAGACAGTGCCTATGATTACAGGACTGAGGGGAAAGTTGAACACACAGGAAGCAAAGAGGTAATTGACAAGGTGAGGCCCTGAAAAGGGTACAGGGAAGGACCCAGGAAACAGCTAAGACTCGCACTATCAGTAGCAGAGGGGCCCCATAGGCCCCCACTCTTGACTCATAATGAACTTGAGATGACACCAGCTCCTCCATATGCTGAGTCCCTCCTCCTGACATGGGTCATCAGTGTGGACATTCGCCCCCATGAAGTTCACCAGAACAGGCTCAGTCGTAAGGGGACTGAGCCAACGCTCATCTGTTTCTGTCTTCTAGAGTTAGCTGCCCCTTTCCTCTGAATCATCTACACAATTCCTCATTAACTCTTCTTACATTTATCCCAATTCTGAGTGTTGAGGAGGAGGAGAGACTTCAAGAGTCCCTGCATATTAGAGGAAAAGGGTGGGGAAGCAGAGAGAGTAGAAATTGAGGCCCAGAGAGGCGAAGTGTCCTGCCCACATCTTGACTTAGGTCTGCCCCACTTATTCTGCGGACACCGATAGTCCCAATTGGACTATGTGGAGGCTCCTCAATGCCTCTGTGTACTTTATGTCTAGGGTGCATCCATAAGTGGCTTAGATAAGAGCAGGACCAACTGCAGGGTCATAAAAATTAATTTTTGTTTGTTTGTTTTGGTTTTTTCTTTTCTTTTTTTTTTTAACAGCTACAATTAACACCTTGCTGAAATAGCTGAATGCTTCTCCTTTGCCTGAAGCCAGGGAAGTCTGTTCCTGGAAAGTGTCAATGACTCTTGGGGCCCACAAGCTCATGCTGTTTTCCCTCTGCCACCCTGGCTGGGGGTTTTTTTTTGGGGGGGTTGTTTGTTTTGTTTTTTCATAGCTGAAAGTCTGAGGCAACAAGACTCTCCCTCCCCCACCCCCCAAGGAGAGCATGGGGCAGGGGCTTATCACCATATGGGTGTCCCTTACCTGGGGGACTCTCCCTGAGGGCCCTGCCCCTGCCACACTTTCCCTAAGCTTCTCCCTACCCTCAGGCCAAGCCGTGTAGCAAAGTCTGGCACCAAGAGAAGAGCACTTTCTTTCCTGGGAAGGTTCCAAGTTAGGATTCCAAACAACTTCAGGCATTATGACCTAAGGTTAAAACTGGTAGTGTTTGCTTCAAAAGGAAAAGGGATGTTGCTGGAATCCTGGAAGCTACCTTCCTATCCCCAGTCGTTTTTGCCTCTGAGGAAGATCTGATTCATTGTTTAGAGATGAATTTTAGTTGGGGCTGGTTGGTAGGGGCTGGAGTGGTGGCTCAGTAGTTACTGCCCTTGCCTAGCATGCAAGAGTACACAGGTTCAAACCCCAGCACCAGGTACACAACTAAGCATCGGAGCAATGAAAGCCACATGAAAAACTACATAAAATTGTTTCCCTCTTTTTCTCTCTTTCACTGTCCCTTTTGCTCTTAAAAAAAAAGAAAAAAAATCCTTGGCCATGATAGGCAACTCAGACTGCTGCAAAGGCCACCCTAGTTACTGCTGGGTACAGTGACATTTTGTTTAGTAATGAAGTTACACAACTAAGTGTCAGAGCAACAAAAGCCACGTGAAAAACTAAATAAAAGTTCTCTCATTCCCTCTCTCTCTCTCTGTTCCTCTCTCTCTGTCCTTGTTCTCCAGGGCTTCTGGATCAGCAGCCATGTTCTTTCAATATACCTGATAAATTCCTTCTAAAATTCTGAGAGGGCCTTATTTGCGTTTTGTGGGATTACTTGTACTTTGTATAACTTCTGTGCTTAGGTACCCTGTTCCTTAATCCTGCCAGGATGCCCCCCTCTTTTTTTTCCATCAAACTTAAGAATAATTTATTATTTTTATTGGTTCAACACAGTCTTCCATGTTGGGGGGAATTATTGTTACATATTCTGCATACGTAGATATTAACAAAGTAAATTAAGCCCAACCCTAGTGCAATATCTCCCCTGGTTTCGTCCACTCCCTGATCGCCTGTCTTCAGTGTAATACCCCATGCTATAGATAGAAATGAGCATAGACATGCATGTTCATTATTGAAATTTCTGAGTTAATGTGCCTGCCTGAGTGTAGTTTGGCTTCTCATGGGAGCTGAGTGTACTTAGCCGTATTGATAGCCACCCCCTTTCCTTCCCTCCTCTCCTTGCCTCCCTCCCCTCCACCACCTTCATAGTTACGGTTCCCCCAGCTTATGTGAAATTTCAATTTTGGTGGGTTTATTAATTAAACTTAGCTAACTTTCATCCTATCTTAGGTTTTACTCTAGCTTCCACATATGAGAGAAAACATTCGGCCCTGTGTTTGAGATATTTCACTCGGCATGATTTTTTCCATTTCCATCTCTTTAGCTGCAAAAGCCATGATATTATTCTTCCTAAAATCAGAGTAGAACCCCATTGTGTGTGTGTACATATATATATATATATATATATATATATATATATATATACCACAATTTTTTTTTGATCCATTCATCCAGTAAGGGGCATCTGGTTTGATTTCATAGTTTAGCTATTGTAAATTGAGCTGCTATAAATATTGATGTAGCTGTGTCTCTGTAGTAGGCTGATTCTAGCTCTTTTGGGAAAATACCCAGGAGTGGGATAGCCGGGTCGTATGGTCCCTAGTTTTGTTTTGTTTTGTTTTTTTTAGAGAATCAATTTTTTATTCAGTTTTTCATGTGGGTTTGAACTCATGTACTTGAGAGTGCCAGGCAAGTGCCATAACCACTGAGACACTGCTTCAGCCCCCATCCCTAATTTTTGGAGGAGTCTCCACACTGCTTTCCAGAGTGGCTGTACAAGCTTGTAGTCCCACCAACAGTGTGTTAGTGTTCCTTTCTCCCCACAACCCCTCCAGCGTCTGTATTTTTTGTATTCTTCATTTTTGCCATTCTGACTGGAGTGAGGTGGAATCTCAGTGCAGTTTTGATTTGCATTTCTCTGATTGCTACTGATGTAGAACATTTTCTCAAATATTATTGGCTTTTTGAAGTTCCTCTGTTGAGAACTTTCTATTTGGTTCCATGACCCATTTATTGATTGGCTTGCTTGCTTTTGGTGTTTCTTTGCATTCTTTGTACTTTCTGGATGTTAGTCCCCTGTCAGAGGTGTAGCAGGCCATGTTTTCTCCCATTGTGTAGCCACTCTCTTGACACTCTTGACTAATTCTTTAGCTCTGCAGAAGGTTTTCAATTTACTGGAATCTCACTTACTGATTATTGACTTTAATTTTTGCACTATGGGAGTCTTGTTAAGGAAGGAAGTGCCTACACTGATGTGGTGGAGTGTTGATCCTATTTTTCCTTCTAATAATTATATAGTTGCTGGTTTAATTCCTGATTCTTTGATCCATTTCAATTTGATTTTTGTGCAGGGTGAGAGATAAGGATCTAACTTCAATTGTCCATGTATGGCTGTCCAATTGTCCAGCAGCATTTGTTGAATAGGCTGTCTTTCCTCCCTGCTATATTTTTGTCCCCTTTGTCAAATATCAGATAGTTAAAAACTTTTGGGTTTGTCTCATTGTCTTCTATTCTAATCCATTGGTCTTCATGGCTGTTTTGATACTAATACCACCCTGTTTTTGTTACTGCAGCCCTATAGTGTAATTGCGGATCTGGAATTGTGATACCTCGTGTTTCATCTTTGTTGCTTAGTGATGTTTTGGGTATTCTGGGTTTCTTGTTATTTGAGAACTGATTTTCTGTATCCATGAAGAACGTCATTGGTATCTTAATGGGGATTGGGTTGAATCAGTACAGGGCTTTCGGCAGAATGGCCATTTAAATTATATTCATTCTGCCTAACCAAATACATGGAATGTCTTTCCATCTTCTCAGGTCTTCAATTTCTTTTTTCACTGTAGAGATCTTTTATTTCCTTTGTTATATTAATATTCAAGTATTTTATTCACTTTTTTTAAAAGAGAATAAATTTTATTTTCGTTTTTCATCTGGGCTTCATTGCTCTGGCACTCAGTAGCCTATGTGGTGCTGGGGTTCGAACCTGGGTCCCTGCTCATGCCACGTATTTTATTCTTTTTGAAGTTATTGTGAATGGGATGGATTTCTTGATTTCTTCTGGGCTGAATTGCTGTTGGAGTATAAGAAAGCTATTGATTTATGAGTGTTGATTTTGTAATCTGTTGCTTTGCTAAATTAATTCATGAGCTCTAGAAAATTTTTTTTTTTAAGAGAAAGAGTCACAGTGAGAGAGAGAGAGAACCAATTTTATTTAGTTTTTCAGGTGGTTTTCATTTCTCTGACACTTTGCTGTGTATGTGGTGGTGAGGTTCGAACCTGTGTCCTTGCGGATGCCAGGCCAGTATTGTAACCGCTCCAGCCCACAAATTAACAATTTAAAGATGAGTCATTTGCACAGCAAAATCTATGTTCATAGCAGCTCAGCTAAATTATGGAACCAACCCAGATGCCCCTCACTGGATGAATGGATCCAAAAGCTCTGGTATATATAAACAATGGAGTTCTACTCAGCTATTAGAAACAACGATATTGCATCCATTGAAGGTAAATGGATGGCAATGAAAGATGTCATGCTGAGCCAAGCTAGCCAAACCCAGAGAGTCGAGGGCCAAATGGTTTCACTCATTTGTGGAAGCTGGACCTAAACCCAGGCTTGGAAGTAAGGTAGACAAACTCATGTATTAGATCCATAGAACAAAAATGCAAAATATTAATATTTATAGATACAGTTGCAAGATACTTCATAGGATATTTGAACAAGCTATGCTGCATACCTGTACAACAACGTAAATGTTTAATCCTATATCAATTATCTTTTTTTTTAAGAGAGAGGGACAGTGAGAGAGAGTGAGAGAAAGAGAGAATCAATTTTATTTAGTTTGTCATGTGGCTTTCGTTGCTCCAAGACTTCATTGGGTACGTGGTGCTAGGGTTTGAACTCGCGTACTTGCGCATGCCAGGTAAGCGCATTAACAGCTGAGCCACCCGCTCCCGCATATATATCAAATATCTTGAAGAATAACAAAGGATGATAGGAAGGGAGGAGAAGGGAAAATGTTGGAACTGAGATAAAGTGAGGTACATTCCAAGCATTTATAAGTATGTTCACTGTATATACTATAGTCATATATATATATATATATATATATATATATATATATATATATAAATGTTCTTCATAGGTATAATTATTATGTCACTGGACTTGGGTTTTTTAGAAAAATATAGGACCCAGAAGAAAGGCAAGGGATCGGGGGACAGGAGGAGGGAAGTAAAGGGTTGCGGGGAGTGGGTGGATATTGAACAAGTTGTATTGCTAATTTGTGTGTATCTAGGAATATGTGACAACTAATCCCATCATTGTGTAAAACTATAATGCACTAATAAAAAAAAAGATGAGTCATTCAAGAAACCACGTGAGATCACTGTGTAGCTATGTGGAAGATAAAATGTTGAATCTGTCTCACAGGTCATACCAAGATAAATTTCAAATAGATCAGACATCTAGGGGAAAAAGCTCATGGAGTTTAAAAAGTAATGTTAGAGTGTAAGGGATGACACAAAACCCAGGGACCATAAAGAAAAGGCTAAAAACAAAATATATGACAGTTTAGAATGCTTTATGGCAGAAGCCACCATAAGCAAAGTCAAAAGACTCTTTGCTTTTTTTAACTTTGGTACTGAGGATTGAACCCAGGGCCAGTTAACCTCTGATCCTAATCCCCAACCCTATTTATTTTTTATTTTGAGACAGGGTATCACTTAGTAGCTTAGAACCACAGTAAGTGGCTGAGACTGGCTTTGAACTTGCGATCCTTCTGTCTCAGCCTCCCAAATCACTGGGATTATAAGCATGCACTACCATGCCCAGTGCAAAGTCAAAAGACAATTGACAAATTAGGGAAAAAACATCTCCAACACAAAGTAAAGTCTAATTTTACTTAAGAGCACCTATAAGTTAATAACAAAATAACACGATGGGCCAATGGTAAAATGTATGTTCAACATACTCTTTACCCCAGCCCCAAGAATACAAATAATACTTATGCAATCATTTAATTTTGGAAAATTCACAATCTAAACATTTATATCACTTGTAGGGGAGAAATATAGAAAAATCAAGAGGCTGGGGAGTGAGCGATGTGGGGGTAATTCTGGTTTAGGAACAAATGCACATCATACTGGAACTTTATATGCATTTATGATTGTACAATAACTCAACTCCTAATAAAAATTTTTAAATAAATAAACTAAAATATATGCTCAAGCTGAGTGTGGTGGCTCACACCTGTGATCTCAGCAACACAGGAGGCTGAAGTGGGAGGATCACAAGTTCAAAACCAGCCTCAGCATTCTAGTGAGGTCCTAAGCAATTTAGCAAGATCCTGTCTCAAAATAAAAAATAAAAATGGCCTGGGGATGTGGCTCAGTGGTTAAGTGCCCCAGGGTTCAATCCCTGGTAACAAAAAATATAAAAATAAATAAAAATATCTGATGCTAAGAAAAGTGCATGAGAAGGACTGGGGAAGTAGCTCAGGGGTAGATGACTAACTTAGCATGACTGAGACCCTGGGTTTAATTACCAGTACTGGAAAAGAAAGCAAGAGAGAAAAAGCAAGCTCATGAAAACCATTTTCACATCCAGGAAGTAGGCGCTCATGAATCACTGTAATCGTCAATATTTATCAGCATTTTAAATGTATATCCCCTTTGTGCCACCAATGCATTTCCAGAACTGGAAAAAAAAAAAGGAAAAAATGGTAAAAAGAAATTTAAAACAAGAAAGAAAGAAAGAAAGAAAGAAAGAAAGAAAGAAAGAAAGAAAGAAAGAAAGAAAGAAAAAAGAGAATGGTCTGCCTGGTCCTGGGGACAGTTTACTTGACTCTTCGCCCTGGTCTCTTTTCCCCTCCATCAGACTTAGTAGGAGAGGAAGGAAAGGTGCAAGCCAACGATTTTAGGGGAATCTGGAATGACTTCTGATTTCTGTCATCCTGAGAAAGTGGCTGTGCCTAGGCTGCAGGCACCAACAGTCCCTGAGGTGTGGCCTTCAGCAGAGGTGACTCCACCCACACCAACCCCCCCTGACCTCCACAAGCTGTCAGCTGGCTCCACCTACAGTGGCTGCATCCAGAGCCCTCACTCCAGGTTCCAGCTGCTTCATCTTGGGCTCTTTCCCATGGAAATCTGGCCCTTCTCAATCTTTTATGTAAGTCGTGCGCCTCAGGATGGACAATGTAATCCTTCCAAGCTCCAATCTTCCTGAGGACCTTACCAGGTCGGTTTCTGCTGGGACTTGGATCTGATGGCAGGGGCGGGTCTCAAGTCCTTTAGTCCTTTTCTCCTCTTCCTGGGCTCGGTGACCTCCACATGGAACCTCCTGAATGGCAGAGCTCTGTGCATTTCAACTCTCAGTGTTCAGCTGGAGGTCGGATGCAATAAAATACTAACGGGAGAGCAGAAAAGGAAGCATTCAAGCAGACAGCAGGAAGACGGCAGCGTGGAGCCAACAGAACCAGGAAAAGAAGACGAGAAATTTCAGAGTTGGGTGTTGTAAAAGTCTTCCTTAGTTTCTCTGACATTTAGTTGTGTATGTGGTGCATGCACAAGGATGAGGGTTCGAACCCCAGCACCATGTTCACAACTATGTGTCAGAGAAACGAAAGCCACATTAAAAAGTAAATAACATTGACTCTCTATTTCCCTCTCTCTCTGTCTCTTTCACTGTCCCTCTCTCTTTTTTTTAAGAGAGAAGAACAGTGAGAGAAAAACACAGAGAGAGAGAGAATTTTTTTTTTTTAGTTTTTCACATGGCTTTCATTGCTCTGACACTTAGTTGTATACATGGGTGCTGGGGTTTGAACCCATGTACCTGCATGCTGAGCAAGCATTGCAACCAGTGGACCACCACTCCAGCCCCTGTCCCTCTCTCTTTAAAAAAAAAAAAACTATATGTGACAGAACCAAAGCACAGCTCCCTTTAATCTCCCACCAGTCCAGGGAGGAGTTGGAAGCAATGAGCAAAAGGATCATATAAAAGCAGAACAAGGGGCTGGTGTTGTGGCTCAGTGGTTAGAGCACTTACCTGGCATGTGTGAAGACCTGGGTTCAAATCCCAGCATCACATACACAGACAAATAAAGGACAGATGGAAAGAAAATAAAACTAATTCATCCTCTGTCTCTCTCCCTCCCTCTCTCTTTAAAATAAAATAAAATGAAAGCAGAACAAGCCAGGCAAGGTGGCGCACACCTGCAGCTACTCCAAAGGCTGAGGCAGCAGGATCACAAGTTCGAAGCCAGCCTCAGCAACTTAGCAAGGCCCTAAGCAACTTACTGAGACCGTCTCAAACAGAAAGTATGAAAAGGTCTTGGAGATGGTGCTCAGTGGTTAAGCACCCCTGGGTTCAATCCCCAATACAAAACTGAGAAGAACAAAAACTATGAATTTTTAAGGGGTGGGGTGTAATTCTTTCTTAAAGAAAAGTAAGTGTGGGGGCAACAGCAGAGCTCACATCTCCTGATTTCTGGTGCTTTGCTCCTAAGCCCAGGGCTGTGCTCACTGATTCATCCGACATCAGCGCCCCTCCCTCCCTCCTCCTCCTGCTCTGCCTTTCACGCTCTTCTCTTTCTCTTCCGCCCTCCCCTTCTCCACACGCCAGGTTGCTCCTGGGGTAAACTTGCCAACTGTCCTTACCACATCCAGCTCCGTGTTCTCCAGGACATCCACCAGCACCTCAATCTTCGTCTTCTCGTTGAAGAGAAAGTCATCATCCACCCAGAGAACATATTTGGTGGTGACCTGAGATATGGCCAGGTTCCTGCCAGCGAACCAGCCCTGTAAGTGGCACAAGCTTAGATCAGCACTTGCCCACGCAGGCTGCAAAAGAGAATCACCCGGGGGGCTGCCAGTAACCAGGCTGTGCCCCTCACAGATTAAGTCAGAATCTGTGGGGTGAAACCAATATGCAGCCAAGATTGAGAAGCACTGGGTCAAAGGGACAGTGACGGGGCTCAGTGGTTTTGGCGCTTGCCTGGCATGTGCAGGGAGCAGGTTCAAACTCCAACATCACAACCAAGTGTCGGAGCAACTAACGCCACATGAAAAACTATATAATATTGATTCTTTCTTTCTCTATCTCTCACTGTCCCACTCTCTCTTGTGTTCCCCTAGAACCATGGCAGTGGCTCCTTCCTCCTTCACCCAGACTAGGGAGCTCCTGGTCTTTCTTGCCTCCCTCCCCTCTTCACCTCTCGTCCACTCTGCCCCTGCCTGCTGAGCAGCCTTCCCCCTCACTTCCCTATGGCTCTGTCCTGCTTAGGAGTCTTTTTCCCAGAAGCCCTTGCTGTGAAACTGCTGCTGGTCCCCACCCCTGCTTCTCCTCTGTTCCTTCCACCCTGAAGCCCACGGTCCTGATCAGTGGAAGCCTGACCATGCCTCTGCCCACACCTCTGCCTGACAAATGAGCTGTTGGTCTCCCAGCCCCTCGGGACAGGCAGATTCCTGGAGTCCAGAGTGTGGCTTCACAGAGCGGTGTCCTCTGCCCCAGGACTGTCCTCACAAAGCTGACAGTGACCTCCTTTCTTCTCCTGCTCTCCCTCCCTTCACAGAGTTCTTTATCGATGGACTGGGAAGTCTGCTGGTGGGCTCATGCCCAGATGTGGTTGTGGGTCACCAGCCCCGGAATCCAGCAGAGGACTCAGAGCTGGCTGCGCTGGAGAAGACCTACAGCAAGTACTGTGAGCTCAACCAGGCTCAGGTGCGGTTCAAACGGGCTCTGCACTACTTCAAGAACCATCTGCACTGCTCCACATAAGGGTTCAGGGCACCCGGAAACTCTCGACTGACTGCCTGTGGGGACTGAGAACCATGGAGCTGGCAGGGCTACCGCAAGGTGGGCTCCCCACAGCGAATATCGGTGACCTGCTGCTGCACGGGGCAGGCCGGCTGTGTGTCTCAGTTACGGGGGTACCGGCCAAAGGCTAAGGGGCATTTGAAATGCTCCCTCACTGATCAGGGCAAAGGAGTCTCATTGGCCAAAATTGTGTCACAAGACAACCCCTGGCTTCATGACAGGCTGGAACTTTCTGCTGGTGGACCCTGTCCCCCAACCCCAGCCCAGAAAGCATAGTTAAGTCTCTTCCCAGCGCTGTTCTATCTAAATCAGAGTCCCCTACAGAGGCTGAACAGCCGCAGAAGCTGTTCATGGGAGGGCTGAGCTTTGAAACAACGGAGGGGAGACTGAGAAGCCAGGTTGAGCACTGCGGGACACTCAAGGAAGGTGTGGTAATGAAAGACCCAAACAGCAGGCGCTCCAGGGCCTTTGGGTTTGTCACTTAACCCACTGTGGAGGAAGTGGATGCAAGACCACACAAGGTGGATGGAAGAGTAGTGGAACCGAAGAGAGCTGTCTCAAGAGAAGATTCTCAAAGACCAGGGCCACCAAACCATGAAAAGGATCTTCTTTGGTGGCATCAAAGAAGATACCAAAGGACATCACCTACGAGATTATTTTGAACAGTATGGGGAAATTGAAGTTATTTTGAAATTGTGACTGACAGGCAGGGGAAAGAGAGGGGCTTTGCTCTTGTGACTTTTAATGACTAGGGTTCTATGGATCAGATTGTCATTCAGAAATACCACACTGCTTTGTTTTTTACAGAGAGAGAGGGACAGTGAGAGAGAGATAAAGAGAGAATCAATTTCTATTTTTTTCACGTGGCCCCCATTGCTCAGACACTTAGTTGTATACGTGGTGCTGGGGTTTGAACTTGCGTACTCGTGTATGTCAAGTGAGCACTGTAAGTGCTGTGATGGCCGAGCCACCACTCCAGCTCCAGAAATACCACACTGTTAATGGCCACAACTCTGAAGCGAGGAAAGCCCTGTCAAAGCAAGAGATGGCTACTGCTTCATCTCGCTAAAGAGGTCAAACCAGTTCTGGAAACTTTGGTGGTGGCCATTGAGGTGGCTTTGGTGGAAATGACATTTTTGGTTGTGGAGGAAACTGAATTGGTCATGGTGGCTTTGGTGGCAGCCGTGGTGGTGGTGCACATAGTAGCATGGGGGATGGCTGTAATGGATTTGGTAATGATGGAAGCAATTTTGGAGGTGGTGGAAGCTACAATGATTTTGGCAATTACAACAATCAGTCATCACATTTTGGATCCATGAAGGGTGGAAGCTTTGGAGGCAGAAGCTCTGTTCTTTAAGGTGGTGGAGGCCAATACTTTGCCAAACCATGAAACCAACGTGGTTTGCAGCAGCAGCTGTGGCAGCGGCAGACGGTTTTAATACTGCCAGGAAACAAAGCTTAGCAGGAGAGGAGAGCCAGAGAAGTCACAGGGAAGCTACAGGTTACAACAGATTTATGAACTCAGCCAAGCACGGTGGTGGCGGGGCCTGGCTGCTACAAAGACGACATGGTTTAGACAATGCTTATGTATGCGCGCCAAAAAAAAAAAAAACCAAAAAACAAGAGGACTGTATTTTTGACTAATTGCTTAACAGGTTATTTTAGTTTCTGTTCTTGGACAGTGTACTGCATTCCAACAAAGGGTTTTAATGTAGACTCTTTTTTTTTGTACCCAGGCTGTTGATTGCTAAATACAAGTCTGATCATGATGCTGATTAAATGTGTCTTTAAAAAAAAAAAAAAAAGATAGGCTGGGAAATAGGGTTCTTTTTAGCTGATCTTATTGACCCCCTGAATAAAACTGAGATTCCCTTGTGAAGAGGGTAGGAGAGAATGGATATGAATGAGTATGTGGTCTCTCTCAAAAGATTTTTGTTTTTAAAGAGAGAGAGAGAGAGCAAGAGAGAATCAATTTTATTTCTTTTTTCATCTGGACACTGTTTTTCCATCATTTAGTTGTGTATGGACAACCAAGTGTCAGGGAAATTAAAACCAGATGAAAAACTAAATAAAGTTGCATCTCTCTCTCTCTCTTTGTCTCTCTCTCTCTCACACACACACACACACACATACACACACATACTCTCTCTCTCTCACACACACACACACACACACACTCTCTCACACACACACACACACACTCTCTCTCACACACACACACACACACACACACTCTCTCTCACACACACACACACACACACACACACTCTCTCTCTCACACACACACACACACACATACACACACATACTCTCTCTCTCTCTCTCTCTCTCTCTCCTTCTCTTTCTCTTTAAAAAAATTTGAGTAGGGGGCTGGAGCGGTGGCTCGGTGGTTATGGTGCTTGCCTGGCATGAGCTAGTACACAGGTTCAAACCCCAGCACCACGTACACAACTAAGTGTCAGAGCAACGAAAGTCATGTGAAAAACTCAATAAACATTGATTCTCTCTGTCTCTCTCTCACTGTCCTTCTCTCTCTTTAAAAAAATTTTTTTGAATAATCATTAACAGTATAGAAATAGATGCATATCTTCCAAGCCAATAGAGAAGGGGAGAAATGGAAAAGAAAAAAAAATCATCCAACAGAAAACAGAAAAGCTGTAGGGAGTAGAGAAGTCAAAAGCACAAGTGTGAGAAAACTCTAAATGAGACGCTAAGATATCTCAACCGTATCAGAAATGGAGATAAACATCAGTGCACTAAACCCGTATAAAAGACCGTCATCAAGGAGGCTGTGGTGGTGCATGCCTGTAGTCCCAGGTACCTGGAGACTGAGGCAAGACACTCGCTCTAGCCCGGGAGTTCCAGGTCAGTCTGGGCAACGCTGGGAGACCCCATCACTCCACCTTCCCAGCAGAAAATGCCCATCAATTTGTATTTTTTTTTCAGGGCTGAGGACTGAACTCAGGGCCTTGCACGTGCTAGGCAAGCCCTCTGCCACTGAGCTAAATCCCCAACCACAATTTGGATTTTTTTAATGGGCTTTTTTTTTTTTTTTAAGAAATAAAGAGAGAATGAGAATCAATTTTATTTAGTTTTTCATGTGGTTTTCACTGCTCTGACACTATATGGTGCTAGGGTTCTAACCCGGGTCCTCATGCGTGACAGGCGAGCGCCATAACTGCTGAGTCACTGCTCCAGCCCCTTTCTTTTTTAATAAGAGAGAGACTGAGAGTGAGAAGGTCAATTTTATTTATTTTTTCGTTTGGTTTTTGTTTTTCCAACACTTAGTTGTGTACATGGTGCTGGTGTTTGAACCCACATCCTTGTGCATGCCAGGTAAGCACAGTAACCACCAAGCCACTGCCCCAGCACTCTCCTTTAAAAAAACAAAACAATATATAGCAATCAGGCCAGGCACAGTGGGGCATGCCTGTAATCCCATGGCTCAGGAGGCCAAGGCAGGAAGATCGCAAGTTCAAAGCTACCCTCAGCAACTTAGTGAGCAACTTAGTGAGATCCTGTCTCAAAAAAATAAAATAAAATAAAATAATGGGCTGGGGGTGGGGGCAGCTGGAGCAGTGACTCAGCAGTTATGGCGCTTGCCCAGCATGCGCAACTACATGGGTTCAAACCCCAGTACCCATGTACACAACTAAGTGCCAGGGAAGCAAACGTCAGATGAAAACGTAAGTAAAAGTGATTCTCTCTGTCTCTCTCTCCCTTTTTTTTAAATTAAGAAATTTAGTTGTTGTAAAATCAAAAATGCTTCCAATGAAACAATATGATATGTATATATTCTGAAAATTAGATTTACCCCCCAGAGCCCACCCTAATTTCCCACCCTTACCCCTCCCCTCTGCATCCCCCTTCCTGATAATTCCCTAGCAACGCCCTAATCTTCTTTTCTTCTGTGTCTACCCTGGCCGGTAACTGGAAGATGGGTCCCAGCCTCTACTGGGGCCCCCTCTGCAGGTTTCTCCCAATAAACCTGAGTCACTGTTGAGCCGCCGCTCTCCTCTCTCCTTATTTCCTTCACTCGCTTCTTTCTGTACAATATTCTCTATCCACAGTTCAGAGCAGATAGAATCAAACACACACAGGTAACCCCTGTAGGTTCGTAAATTGAGACATGCTCCTAAATAATACATGAGTTGAAAAGGAAATCTCAATCAAAATTGCTAAATATTCAGAAATGAACTATGGGAACCTGTCTCTCTCTCTCTTTTTTTTTTTTTAAAGAGAGAGGAACAGAGAGAGAGAGAGAAGGAATCCTTTTTTTATTTTTTTAAGAGAGAGGGACTGTGAGAGAGACAGAGAAAGAAACAACTTTAGTTTTTTGCATGGCTTTAGTTGCTCCAACACTTAGCTGTATACATGGTACTGGGGTTTGAACCCAGGTCCTCGTGCTTGCCAGGCAAGCACCAAAACTGCTGAGCCACCGCTCCAGCCCCAGGAATCAGTTTTATTTAGTTTTTCATGTGGCTTCCGTGTACGTGATGCTGGGGTTCAAACACACATCTTCACACATGCCAGGCAAGTGCCATAACCACTGAGCCTCTGCTCTTTGTATCCCAATGAGAACATTCCTCTTTGTGTACCAGAATGTTCATATCCCCCAAACTGAAGGTCCTTTTTTTTTTTTTTTTTTTTTTTTTTGGTATCTAGGATTGAACCTAGGGGTGCTTCGCCACTGAACTACATCCCCAGACCTTTTTATTTTTTATTTTGAGACATGGTCTTGCTAAGTTGCTTAGGGTCTTGCTAAGTTGCTGAGGCTGGCTATGAACTTGCAATCCTCCTGCCTCAGCCTCCTGAGTCGCTGGGATTATAAATGTGCACCACTTTGCCCCAGCCCAAAATGAAGATCTTTTTTAAAGAGAGAGGGAGAAAGAAACAATTTTATTTAATTCTCCAAATTTAGTTGTGTAATGTTAGTTGTGTACGTGGTGCTGGGGTTCAAACTCAGGTCCTCACCATGCCAGGCAAGCACTTTAACTGCTGAGCCACTGCTTCAGCCCTAAACTGACGGTCTTGAGGGATGGGAAGCAAAAACTATCGTAGTGAGCAATTAGGTTTAATAGTGAGAGAGACTGCAACCTTCACCCTTTGCTTCCCTAACCCATGCCCTCGGACCAAGCAGGAGAGCACAACATACACCATCCACTGGTGTGAGGCATGTGCCCAGTATACTCAGGCAAACAGGGCCCTGATTTGGGCTGGGAGCTTCAGAGGGCCTGCTCTGCTTCTCCTGAGGATGAAGATTAAGGATGAGGATGAGGAGATGCACCCACCTGGAGCCCACACACCCCAGGCCCAGGCATTTTGGTGTGCCCAGGACCCTAGAATTCCCTACCCACTTCCACAGTCTTCGCAGCCCTCTTGACTGGGTGCTATGGTTGGTCCCCTCCAAAACTCACATGGAAATTTAACTGCCATGGCAATGGTATCAAGAAGTGGGACCTTCATAAGTGATTAGGTCATTAGGGTTCCACCCTCATGAACGGATGTGTATATTTATATTACTTTAATAAATACCTGAATAATCAGCGTATAAAGAGAAAATATTTATTTTGGCTCATGGTTTTAGAGGTTTCTGTGCATTGTGAATTGGCCCCTGTTGCTTTGGGCTTGTGGTGACTCATCATGGCAGCAGTGCTTGGAAGAGCAAAAAATTCTCACCTCATGACCAGGAAGCAAAAGAGAAAAGTAAAGGGCTGGAGTCCCACTATCCCCTTCAAGGTCACACCCCCAGGGCTCTGAAGACTGCCATTTAGGCCCACTTCTTAAAGCTTCCACCACGTCCCAGTTGCACAAAGCGAGGATCCAAGCCCTTAACTTCTTATGGTGTGGATGAAAGGTGTCCCCCACAGGCTCCTGTGTGACAATGCAGGAAGGTTGAGGTGAAATGACTGGGTTACAAGGGCCTTAACCAAGCAGTGAGTGAATCCCCTGATAGGGCTTAATCGGGTGATGACTAACAGGCAGGGGTGGCTGGGGGAGGTGGGTCATTGGGGGCGTGCCTTCCGGGTATATATTTTGTATCTGGCATGGAGTCTCTCTCTCTGCTCTGTGGATCCACGCCTTCCACCATGATGTTCAGCCTCACCTACAGCCCCAAGGAATGGAGCTGGCCTTCCATGGACGTAGGCCTCTGAAATCATGAGCCCTAAAATAAACTTTTCCTCTTCTAAAATTGTTCTTGTCAGGTCTTTGGGTCACAGCAACAAAAAAGCTAACTAAACAGGCCTTTGAGGGACATTTAAGCAACCGACCAATGCAATTATTATGAGAGTGGGTTCCTGTTAAGAAGGACAGGGCCAGCCTGATTTCTTCCATCTGTCTCTCACCTGTTCACTTGTCCTTCTACCACATTATGACTCAGCACAGAGGTCTTCACCAGGTGCTGGTGCCATGCTGTTGGACTTCCTAACCACCTACAGAACTCTGGGCTCAAAAATCTTTTTTTTTTTTTTTTTTTTGGTCACAAGGATTGAGCCCCTGGGTACATAATCATTGAGCCATATCTCCAGCCCTTTTTATTTTTTGAGACAGGGTCTTGCTAAATTGCTTAGGGCCTCACTAAGTTGCTGAGGCTGACCTCAAATTTACAATCCTCTTTCCTGCTTCAGCCACCTGAGCTACTGGAATTACAGGCGTGCACCAGTGCACCCAGCTCAAACAACTTCTATTGTTTATAAGTTACCCATTCTGTGGTATTCTGTTATAGCAGTGAAAAATGGACTAAGACACAAGGTTTGTGTCACCACTAGCAGTATGCACACCCCTGGGTTCAAGGAATTGGCCAAAGGTCAGCTATTTGCAGGGCATGCAGACAGAGCTTGGGATGAGGTCTGGGTGTTAGAAATGCAGTGGTCAGAAAGGGAAGGGAGTGGGTCACAGCATGGGCTGAAGCAGTGGCTCAGCAGTTGGAGCGCTTGCCTGGGTGTGAGGACGCAGGTTTGAACCCCAGCACCACATATACAACTAAGTGTTGGAGCAACAAAAACCAGATGGAAAACTAGATAAAAAAAAATTATTCTTTCTCATTCATTCTCTCTCACTGGTCCTCTCTCTCTCTTAAAAAAAAAAAAAACCAACAACCCACAAAAACTCTGAATTTACATCTAGATTTCTAGTTTTTTATGAAAATGTATTAAAGGAGGAAGGCAAAACTGTATTTGGCTGATTGCCTGACTTATCACTTAAAAATCTGTAGACAGGAGCTGGAGCGGTGGCTCAGCAGTTACAGCATTTGCCTGGCTTGCACAAGTATGCAAGTTCAAAACCCCACACCACCTACACAATGGAGTGTTGGAGCAACAAAAGCCCATGAAAAACTAAATAAAAGTGATTCTCTCTTCCTCCCTCTCTCTCTCTCTCTCTCTTAAAAAAAATGTAGACTGGGCTGGGCATGTAGCTCGTTGTTAGAGTGCTTGTCTAGAATGTATCAAGCCTCGGGTTCCACTCCCAGGGCTGCCAAAAAAGCAAACAAAACTTCATAGATATGTGGTATGCCTTCCTCCACTTATATTCTCACCCACAGAGCGAGGGGTGGGCCCGTGTGCCAGGTGCTGTCTCTTGCTAGTGTGATTTCCCTTCGGCAGAGCCTACCACTGCTCCGTCAAGCAGATGCCCCTTGGTGATGGGGCCCCTTTCAAAGACCAGGCATTCTATTAGTATGAACCCATTTTCATACTTCCATCGCAACAAAATGCATCCACCACTGGCATTCCACATCTATAGGAGCAGCATGGGATGGTTATGCTATAAGACCATGAAAGGGAATGCTGACCAAAGCCCTGAAGGTTAGAAGGCAAAACTGAGTCCAGAATATGCGTCTCTCCCCATGAGGACAAAGTGTTGTCCCACCAGCCACTGTCAGGAGAAAGGGTCCTCCAGAATCCGCTAGCCTGCTGGCTCCCCAGGGAATTTCAGCTGTTAGCAGTAGCTGTGTCAACCTCTGGAAGAGAGGTAGCTGTCTGTTGGTGGCTTTACCAACACATTCATGTGTGCACAAGGACTAGCTTCTTTTCCTCCGTTTGCTGGTCACAGGGAGTTCTCGTGAGGCTGTGGCTATGAGCTGATGGAGACAGGAAGTAGAAAAAGTGCCAGAGCCACTGAAATTACACTGTTTGTGTAATTTCTTCCTTCCAGCCGCAGAAGTTGAGGATCAATTTAAATGGCGGCATTCTGGTTTTCACCATGTGTTCTGACTGCATAGTTGGTGACCTGAGTCTGTCATCGTCTTAATTTTTTTCCAAGACTTTTATTTTTTTATTAAAGAGTTGAGTTGTTGTACAATCATAAAAGCTTATAAAGTAACAGTATAATATGCATTTGATTCAAATCCAGAGTCACCCCCACATCACCCATACCCCAGTCTCTTGATTCTTCTATATTTTCCCCATAATAGCTTTAAATGTCCATGTTGCATATACCTATATATGCATATATATGTGTAAGTGTGTTGTATATGTATATATATATATATGTATGTATATGATTGTGAATTTTCCAGAATTAAATGATCGCATAAGTATTATTTGGCTTCTCGGGGGGGAGGGTAAAGAGAATGTTTCATTGTTGAATGTCTCCCTAGATCCCTCCTTATCCTGCCTCCCTCTCCCCTCCCTATCCTCCCTCCTTTCTCTTCCCTCCCCTCTTCCCCCGCCACCTGTCTATGGTTCACCTAGATTATGCATTGCTACACCTTTGCTGAGTCTAATACATAAGTTTCACAACCTTTCACCCAAGCCTGGGTATTGCTCTAGCCTCCACAAATGAGGGAAAACATGAAAACATTCAACCCTTGAGTTTCTGGGTTTGACGAACTTCACTCAGCATGAATTCTTCCGTTGCCATCCATTTACTTTCAAAGGCTGCAATATCGTTTCTAACAGCTGAGCAGAGAAAGACTAAGCAAGAAAGACGAAACAGGTGGTTTTGCAATACCAGATCTAAAATTATACTATAGAGACTATAGAGCTGTAGTAACCATTGTCTTGGATCCATTCATCCAGTGAGGGGCATCTGGTTTGGTTTCATAATTTAGCTATTGTAAATTGAGCTGCTATGAACTTGGATTTTGCTGTGTTACTGTAATGTGCTGATTCTAACTCCTCTGGAAAAATACCCAGAAGAGGGATAGCTGGGCCGTATTGTGGATACAACTCTAATTTTTTGAGGAGTCTCCACACTGCTTTCCAGAGCGGCTGTACCAGTCTGCAGTTCCACCAACAGTTCCCATCTCCCCACAACCCCTCCAGCATCTGTTATTGTTTATATTCTTCATCTTTACCAGTCTGACTGTAGTGAGGTGAAGTCTTGATGTAGTTTTGATTTGCATTCTTCTAATACCTAGTGATTTAGAACAATTTCTCATGTATTCATGGCTTGCTGAGTTTCCTCTGTTGAGAAGTTTCTGTTTAGCTCTCTAACCCTTTCATTCATTGGATTGTCTGTGATTTTGAGATCACATTTTTTGAGTTTTTTGTAAATTTTAGATATTAGTCACCTGTCAGAGGAATCACAAGCCACTATTATCTCCCATTCTGTAGGTTCTTTCTTGACAGTTTTACCAATTCCTTGGCTGAACAAAAGTGTTTTAGTTTAATGGCAACCCACTCATTGATTCTTTTTTTTTTTTTCTTTTAAGAGAGAGAGGGAGGGACAGTGAAAGAGAGAGAAAGAATCATTTTTTTTAATTTAGTATTTTCAAAGTTTATGTGGTGCTGGGGCATGAACCTTGTCCTTGCACATGCCAGGCAAGTGTCATAACTACTGAGCCACCGCTCTAGGACCCCTACTCATTGATTCTTGGCTTTAAATCTTTTGCTTAGTGAGTCTTATTGAGGAAGTCATTGGCAACTCCCATATGCAGTGTTGGTCCTAATTTTTCTTCTAGCAGTTGTATGGAAGCTGGTTTAATTCCTAATTCCTTGATCCATTTTGATTTGATTTTTGTGCAAGGTGAGAGATAAGGATCTAATTTCAATTTCCTGAAAATGGCTGTCCAGTTTGTCCAGCACCATTTGTTGAATAGGCTGTGTTTACTTAATGTTGTATTTTTTATTTTAAAGAGAGAGAGGGACAGAGAGAAGGAGAGAATCAATTTTATTTAGTTTTTCTTGTGGCTTTCATTGCTCTGACACTTCACTGTATACGTGGTGCTAGGATTCAAATCTATGTCCTCGCACATGCCAGACAAGCACCGTAACTGCTGAGCCACCACTCCAGCTCCCTCCATGTTATATTTTGATCCCCTTCGTCAAAGATCAGATGTTTAAAGGTTTGTGGGTTTGTCTCAGATTCTGCTATTCTATTCCATTAGTCTTCATTCCTACTTTGATATCAATACCATGCTGTTTTGGTTACTACAGCTCTATAGTATAATTTTAGATCTGGTACTGCAAAACCACCTGTTTCATCTGTCTTGCTTAGTAATGTTTTGGCCATTCTGGGTTTCTTGTTCCAAATGAATTTGAGAATTGCTTTTTATATATCTGTAAAGAATGACATTGGTATTTTGATGTGGATTGCATTGAATCTGTATAGTGCTTTTGGCAAATGTCCATTTTGATTATATTAAGTATGCCTAACCAAGAGCATAGAACATCTTTCCATCATCTCAGATCTTCTTCAATTTCTTTCTTCAGTGTTTGATAATTTTCATTGCAGAGGTCTTTTACTTCCCATGTTAGATTAATACCGAAGTATTTTATTCTTTTAGAGGATATTGTGAATGGGACTAATTTCCTGATTTCTTCTTCTGCCCTATTATTATTAGTATATAGGAAAGCTATAAATTTATGGGTCTTGATCTTGTAGCCTGCCACTTTGCTAAATCTGTTTATAAATTCAAGAAGTTTTCTAATGGAGTTTTTTGGATCTTGCAGATATAGGATCATGTCATCAGCAAAAAGGGATAGTTTGACTTCCTCTCTTCTTTTTCTTATCCCTTTGATTTCTTTCTCTTGCCTGCTTGCTCTAGCTAGGGTCTTAAGGACTATATTGAATAAAAGTGATGAGAGAGGGCAGCCTTGTCTTATTCCTGAGTTTAGTGGAAATGCTTTCAGTTTTTCTCCATTTAGTATTATACTAGTTGAGGGTTTGGCATAAATGGACTTCACATAGTTAAGGTCCTTTGATCCCTGTTTTCTCTAGAGTTTTGAGCATAAATGGGTGCTGGATTTTATCAAAGGCCTTTTCTACATCTATTGATATGACCATATGGTTTTTGTCCTTAATTCTGTTAAAGTGATGAATTTCATTTATTCATTTGCATATGTTGAACCAGCCTTGCATACTTGGAATGAAGCACACTAGATGGTGATGAATTATTTTCTTGATATGGTTTTGAATGTGGTTTGCTAGAACCTTATTAAGGATTTTTGCAACAATATTCATCAGGGATATTGGTCTGCAGTTTTCATTTTTTGATGTGTCTTTGTTAGATTTTGGTATCAGAGTTATGATTACCTCATAAAAAGTGTTTGGGAGAGTACTGCCTTTTCAATTTCTTGGAATAGCTTAATAAGGAGAGGTGTTAGCTCCTCCTATAAGTGTGGTAAAACTCAGTAGGGAATCCATCACGTGTTGAGCTTTTCTTCTTTGAAAGGCTTTTAACTGCTATATGGATTTCAGTGCCTCTTATTGGGCTGTTTAGGATTTCAATATTATCCTGTGTCAATTTAGGGATGTTGTATATGTCTAGAAATTTGTCCATTTCTTCCAGATTATCTAATTTAAAAGAATATACTTTATAAAAATATGTTCTGTAATTTGTTGGATTTCCATGGGGTCAGTGGTGATCATTCCGTTTTCACTGGTACTTTTGTTGAATTGCTTCATTTCCTTCTTTTATTGAGATTGGCTAGAGGTCTGTCAATTTTATTTATTTTTTCAAAGAACCAACTTTTTGTTTCATTGATTCTTTTTATTGTTTTTTTATTATCAATTTCATTGATCTCAGCATTGATCTTGATTATTTCCTGTATCTGCTGGCTTTGGAATTAGATTGTTCTTCCTTTTGTAGGGAATTGAAGTGGAGCATAAGTTTATTTATTTGAGATATCTCCTGATTTTCTAATATAGGCACTAAGTGCTATAAATTTCCCCTTTAAGAATGCTTTCATGGGGGGCTAGAGCAGTGGCTCAGCGGTTCAGTGCTTGCCCAGCATGCTCATGTACAAGGATTCAAATCCCAGCACCCACGTACACAACTAAGTGTCAAAGCAACGAAAGCCATGTGAAAAACTCAATAAAAATTGATTCTCTCTCTCTCTCTCTCTCTCTCTGTCACTGTCCTTCTCTCTTTAAAAAAAAAAA
>PVKS010011702.1:0-55896 GCA_004027875.1 Aplodontia rufa | reverse complement strand
ATTGAGAAAGGTGGTCTATTATCATGTGTTAAATCCAGATAAGGTGTAATGTTATACAACCTAATACTTTTTTAGAGATATTGTGGGTAAGGGAAGGGAGGGAAATGGGTGGGTAATTGGGGGGGCACACCTGGGAGTAAATCTAATATCCAGAAACTATACACATTTTATATTATTTTGTTAAAAACTTCTTTGGTTGTTCAAAAAGAAAAGAAAAAAAAAGTAATCTAAGGGGTCATGGGTATAGATCAGTGGTAGGGCTTTTACCTAGCATGTGTGAAGCACTAGGTTCAATCCCCAGCACCACAGAGAAAGAGAGAAATCTCTTTCAACCAAGCAAATCTACCCTGGACCTGCAAGGGAATGGCAGAAGCCATGGGAAAGTGACTCAATCAAGATCTTTTTTTCTGAAAAGCTCTACCTACAACAGAATTGATCCCCAGACGATAACCTCGTCTGGCATTCCCTCAAACTCTTCTAAATTCAGTTCTAATTTTCATCATTAGGTCTCTTGTGAACTCTTAATCTAGGGTAAGAGTGAAGTGATCTTGGCAGTTATTTTTGAAAACTCATGGCAGTCATCCCAAACTAATTAAAAGAATATGATTGCTCTTGCCTTCTTACTTCCTTTTGGAAATTTCTGTTTAGGAGGAACACACACACACACACATGCACCAAAAGACCAAATGCTGTCAACATAATTTTTGTATCATATGAGTTGACAAATTTGCAACTTCTTCCATCTGCACCCACAAGACATATTTTCAACCAGTTAACACCACTTCCCACAAATGCCAGAAGCAGTGTTAGCATTGTTCTTTATGCAAAACTCCAGGAAACTGAAACCTGTTAGAGTTGTGTCTCAGAGTGAAATCCATTCAAAACTCACACACACATACACACACACACACACACACACACGTGCTCATGTATGGTCCAAAGTCACATGGAAAACTAGTGGTACATCTGTAATTAGGTCCAGGGCTCCTGTGTCCTGTAGTTGGTGTTCTTTCTTCCGAAGTACTGTTAATTCGTAAATTAACAATATTTTCAACAGCGTCAAAAGCTTTTATTTGCTAAAGGGAAAATTATTTAAAGAAAAAGAGAAATTAATTCGTAGTTCCCTGAGTGGCATTTTAAAAGACTGGCATTATAAAAAATATCCAGAATCCCTAATAAGTGGTAAGAAGGTAAAGAAACAGCTATTAATTAAATGCTGCTTATTATCATATTATATTGTTACTGGGTTAAGTTCATGCATGTGTATTTCATAAATTGTGCAGTATGCTCATGCTCTTTTATATAATCAAAGTTCATGGACTGTCAATGGTAATTTTATAAGCCTTTTATAAAAAGAATAATGGGCAGTATTCTTAAAAATATTGGCAAAACTGGCAATACAGGCAAAACAGATGGAGTCTGCCCTTGTCTTAGTGGACAGACCAGATGCTGACTTCTCTATACCCCAGTTTTCTCAACTCTAGTTGATCACTAGGGTGCTTTGGGCATTTGTGGGAAGTGGTGCTGACTGGCTGAAAGTATGTCTTGTAGGTGCAGATGGGAGATGTTTCATACTTGTCAACTCAAATGACACAAAAATTATGTTGACAGTATTTGGTCTTTTGGTGCATGGGTGTGTGTGTGTTCCTCCTCTGGTCCTTGAAAGTACTCAAGCCCTACCACACAAAACATAGTTTTGCTATTTTTAAATTATTATAGAATCTCAAAATTGAAGCTTTCCTTTATAATACACATAAAATATTTCCATTTATTTGGCACCATAACTTTGAAAAATGATGAGACTCAATATTTTTCAGTTGACATCTAAATTTTATACCAAATATAATAGTTACAAAGACATCATTTGTAGAATATTACATAACATATATGAAGCTTAAATGTTTTAAAATATACTTTGAGTTGCAAATTTAGCCCATTCAGTTTTTTTTTTCATTTTTTATTCATTAAAGATAGTCTTACAATTAGGACGGAATCATTATCAGACAATCAAGAACAAATGTATAATGACAGAGCATGCCAAGGCTGATGCCATTCCATGGTTCCCCCCTTGGTTCCCCATGATTTCATGTTTACCTATACTTAACCCCCATGTTAATTGGACTTCTCATGGAAGTCGAAGGTTCCCAACTGAGTTGATTTCCCCATACTCCCTCCCTCCAGCCTCCTTGATATCCTTCCTATTCCCTCCCCACTTTCTGCCCTCCTCCCTTCGTCCCCCAGCATCATAGGCAAGGTTCCCCCTGCTGGTGCAAAAATTCATACATATTGAGGTTATTATTAGCTTATCTATCTACCATACTGTTTCCAATTTATTCTAGCTTCCAACACAAGAGAAAGCATTGAGTCTCTGAGTTTGGGCTATTTCACTTAGCATAATTTTTCCATCTCCATTCATTTGGCAGCAAATACTATAATATCATTTTCTCTAATAGCTCAGAAGAATTCCATTGTATGTATGTACCACAGTTTTTGAATCCACTCATCAAGTGAGGGGCATCAGGGTTGGTTCCATAGTTTAGCTATAGTAAATTGAGCTGCTATAAACATTGATGAAGCTGCATCTCTATAATATGCTGGTTCTAGCTCTGTGGGGAAAAATACCCATGAGTGGGATAGCTGGGTCATAAGATGGTTCCAGCCCTAATTTTTTGAGGAGTCTCCACACTGCTTTCCAGAGTGGCTGTACCAGTTTGCAGTCCCACCAGCAATGTGACAGTGTTCCTCTTTTCCCACAGCCCCTCCAGCATCTGTCATTGATCGTATTCTTCATTTTCACCACTCTGACCAGAGTGAGGTGGAATCTCAGTGAAGTTTTAATTTGCTTTTCTCTTATTGCTAGTGATATAGAGCATTTTCTCAGATGTTTATGGGCTTTTTGGACTTCCTCCATTGAGAAGTTTCTTTTTAGTTCTGAAGCCCATTTATTGATTGGATTATTTGTGATTTTGGTATTTAGTTTTTTGAGTTCTTTGTATATTCTGAGTATTAGCCTTCTGTCCGAGGCATAGATTTTCTCCCATTCTGTTGGATCTCTCTTGACACTTTTGACTAATTCTTTAGCTGTGCAAAAGCTTTTTAGTTTAATTGCATTCCATTCATTTATTCTTGACTTTACTGCTTGCACCATGGGAGTTCTGTTAAGGAAGGCACCACCAACTCCTATGTCCTGTAGTGTTGATCCTACTTCTTTTTCAAGTAAATTTAAAGTTGCTGGCTTTATATCCAGATCTTTGAACAATTTTTATTTAATTTTTGTGCAGGGAGAGAGGTAAGGATCCAATTTCAGTTGTCTACATATGGCTGTCCAATTTGTCCAATACCATTTGTTGAACAGTCAGGCTATCCTTCTTCCACTCTATGTGTTTGTCCCCTTTATAAAATATCAGTTGGTTAAAGGTATGCGAGTTCATCTCAGAATCTTCTATTCTTTTCCATTGGTCTTCAGTTCTGTTTTGATACCTATACCATGCTGCTTTTGTTACTATAGCCCTATAGTATAATTTCAGGTCAGGAATTGAGATACCTCCTGCTTCCTCTTTCTTTCTGAGTAATGTTTTTGCTATTCTGGGTTTTCTGTTATTCCATATGAATTTGAGAATTGCTTTATCTATATCCATGAAGAATGACATAGGTATCTTGATGTAGCCTATTCAGGTTATGCAACATATCTCACAAGCCAGTTCTTATGCAAATACTTAGTCAAATCAGACATTTGTGTGCCATGAGAAACCTAACTTCATTTTCAATTTAAGGAAAAATGTCCATACGTGATTCATAGAAGGAATTTTATTTCTGAATCCTAATCCTAATAAACACAAAGAGACAAGGTGAGCATAGAGCCTTTCCAGAAGTTTGTTACCAATAAGATCAGGCATTACACATACATGCATGCACAAACACACACAAGCACACAGTTCAGATGCTCCGTTACTTATAATGGGACTACATCCTAATAAACACATCAGTAAGTTGAAAATATCAGAAGTTGAAAATGCATTTGATATACCTAGCCTACCAAACATTACAGCTTATTTAGCCTACCTTAAAGACACTCAGAATATTTGCCTGCCCTATGGTTGGGCAAAATCATCTTACATTAAACCTATTTTATAATGAGATATTGAATATCATATGAAATTTATTGAATATTGTGCAGAAAGTGGAAAACACAATGGTTGAATGGGTGCTCATCATTTTAGTACACAAGTGAAACCACACTGAGCCTGTAGAATGTTTGAAGCATTGAGCTAAAATTAACTGCTGGACTATGAGGATGCTACAGTGACAGCATCAATTTCTGTCTTCTGGTGAGTCTTGAAAATCTCTGGTAGAAGGCACCTGCGGCATTAACAGTTACTGATAGATACAGGCATAGTGTTCTTCAGGAAGATATCAAGTTTTGACTGTACAGTCTTTCTTCTTTTCTTACATATTTATCTAGCAAGAAAGAGCATCCTGCATCTGCCTGAATCTCCCATAACTGATTTCCATTTCTTTCTAGCATATAGGTCACCGATGATAATGACAAAAGTTTCCACCTGTTTCTTTGCCAGGAACTTTCTTGGCCTCTTGGGCATAACTGTTTCTTTCTCTGCCTCAACTACCTTCCTCCTTTCTTCTAATTCTATCAGCTCCTCACTGAAAGTCTCCTCAACCTAAAAGTCAATGAGCTCATGAATATCTTCTTTATTAATGTCTGATTCCAACTTTTTCACAGGCACTAATATATTGTTATTTACAATTTAAGAACAGAAGAATGTGTATTAAAGTCTTTGAATGTGTTCACATGTCTGCAAAACTTTCTTCCAGATACCATTCATTGCCCTGTGACTTCTTCCCATGCTGCAGCAATGTTCTGGTACCACACAGAATGTTAAAAACTTTTGCAAAACTCTCCAGCTATTCGTTCCACCTGACTCAGTTGTTTCAACAGCTGTTGAAATGAATAGTGTAAATAGCAGACTTTGAATGTCTTTACTGTGCCTTCATCCATTCGTTTAAGGGGTGCAACTGTGTTCTGCAACAAATGCACGTTTACATCAGAGTATGTCACTGATATGCTGTAGATGCTCTGCAGCATTTTTTAAACTCAGAAGACTCTTGAATGGGATGGTGCTATGCCTACAATATTCTCTTGCCTACTGAGTAAAATCATTCAAAATCAGTTTTCAAATAATGCCGATGTCACCCAGGCTTTCTTCTTATGACAATATTAAATGGAAAGTATATGCTTGCTCACATTCTTGAATGGTCTAGGAATCTCCCAGTGGTCGATTAGGAAAGAGTCTAATTTGAACTCTGTAATAATTTCACCCAAAAGCAGTATTACACAGTCTTTTTCTTGAATCCTGGCATTTTCTTAGACTCTTGATGAATGTATGCATGCTCCAGCATATGCTTCCAGAACAAGTTTGTTTCATCAACATTTACTATTTGTTCTGGCCAATACTTATCATCCACAATAATCCTATCCAGAAATTCCTTAAAATCTTCAGTAACAGCTGGTGTAGTCATGCACACCTATAGTCCCAGCTACTTGGGACACTCAGGCAGGTGGATTATTGGAGCACAGGAATTTGAGACCAGCCTGCTGGAGAACACAGCAAGACTCATCTCAAAAAAAGAAAAGAAGAAAGCTTCATCACTTCAGTGTAAGCTCTTACTGCTGACCTCCATGTTCTGAAAACTATGACTCTTATTTTTTGAAGTACTGAAACCACCCATGACTTTCTATAAACATTTACACATATGTAGCACAATCAGTATGCTTTTTTAGCATATGGAGAAACCTCTTTCCTTAGCTGGATTATCAGTGGGCTAAGCAGTGTACATGTCTGAATAACATGACAAATAATATTTCCATATTGTCCATCAGCACAGCTCTTTTCTTTGTGATGACAGTGGACTTAAAAAATGTTGACAATTTTACAGCATCACTAATTCACATTTGATCCTTTAAGATATCAAGATCATCAACTGTGAAAGTCCTAACTCACATCTCATGGCCATCAGTGCCTTGCTGCCTTCACACTGGACAATTCTCTTGAGTTTCATCTAAAGAGGAATTACCTTCCTCTTCTTTCAACCAGAAGCAGGAAATACAGATGTGCATTTATAGAAATTATGGAATGTGAAAACACAATATTAAAGTAATGCTGGAAAATATGGTGTATTGTAGAATACGAGTTGTTTACCCTCATTATTGCATAGCTGACAGGTAGCTACGGTTAACTGCGACTGCCGAGCATCACAAGAAAGTCTGATCCTACCACACATCACTAACTCAGGAAATGATCAAAATACATAAGTTAAAATAAGATTTCTACCGAATGCACATTGTTTTCATACCATCTTAAAGTTGAAAATTCCTAAAATGAAGCATCCTAATTTGGGGACCATTTGCACATATAATTGTGTTATAATTTTATTTTATTCTTACCAAATTTAGAGCTCTTACTCAAGAGGTTTATATTTTCAAATGCCTCTTTATTTATGGTCCCAGTTTTTTATATCCTGGAAAATGCATCAAAATGAGATTTAGGATAGACCAAAGGCACACACTTCTTTGGCAAAGTAAGAGATGATCACTGTGAAAAGAGTGGTTATAAAGGAGAAAGACTGACTCCAAGAATTGTGCTCAGACAGATCATCTTTAGGACAGGACAAAATGGAATTTGAGCATCTGCAAAATGATTTTCTTAAAGTTTTCCAAGCCATATACTCCTGGGAAGTCTTCAAGTACTATCAGTGTATGCATATCTGGACTGGAATTACTCTCACGTTTCAAAAAAAATCTTTATTGGAAGAAATGAGACAAAAAGAAAATTCCAGAAAGCATTCACTTCTCTCCTTTGCCCTTATGTTCTCAGTGCAAAAACTGCTTCTCATAATCATGCACACAAATACAAAGAAGTTTCATCTTAGGAGTCACACGTATTAGCAGGGGCTTCCTGTTGTGCTTGTGAAAAGGTTTGTGAGGTTGAGTCTGTATGCTTTTCAAAAGAGAGAACACAGTCCATTAGCTGTATCTGGAAAGATGACAGCTTAAGTGTCATATCAATGCTCCCACCTTCAATTCAGAATAGCCTAACCAAACTTTATTTGAACTTTATTTGGTTATCTCTCTTTGATTCCTACAATTCTGAATGTGGGTACATTCCAAAAACTACATATTTTCAAAGGGGATATACACATTTTTACTTTATCATACATATATTCTAAGTTAATTTTCCCCACATAAATAGAAAAGTCAGCACATTTTTCAATTAAGATATATAAGATCTATGCATTCATTCATTAGTAAATCATCTTGGAAGAACATGAACATGCTTTATTAAAGGAACCAAATTAATTTTAGCATGGCTGGAAAATAAAGTGCAAGTTAGTAAGGAGTAAGAAGTGTGAACTAATTAGCAAAGACTGTGTCATGAAAGAACTTGTAAAGTCACAGGATTTGGGGGGAAGGGTTCTTTTTTAGGTATACATGACATAAGATTATACAGCGACACAATAAAAAAAGCAAAGCACGGAGTTTAACTTGTTCTAATTTAGTCTACAGTTTTTCCCTTCCTCTCCCTTCCTTCCACCTCCTGTTTTTTTAATATATATACATGACAATAGAATATACATTGACATAATTATAAAAGCTTGGAGTATACCTTGCTTTAACCCAATTCACAGTGTTTCCCATTCCCCTCCCTTTCTTCAACCCCCTTTTCTTTTTGGATATACTTGACAATAGGGTAAAGACTGACATTTTTATAAAAGCATGCAGTACAACTTATTCTCATTCAGTCCCCAGTAATTCCCCTTCCTCCCATTCTCATCTCTCTGCTCTTCTGATCTTTCTGTTATTTAGGAATTTTGTTTTTATTTTCATTTAGTGGCCCATTGATATACATGTTGGTGAGATTCACTATGATATATTCATATATGAACATAAGAAAATTAAGTCTGATTCATTCCATGAACTTTTCCCCTTTGTCCATTTCCCTCCCTTTTGTCTATTCCTCTGTTCTTTTCTTTATCTTGCATTAGCTTCCACATATCAGAGAGAACATTCAACCTCCAGTTCCATCCATTTGCCAGCAAATGACATAATGTCATTCTTCCTTATGGCTATGTAGTATTCTGTTGTGTGTACATGCCACATTTTCTTTATCCATTCATCAGTTGAAGGGCACCTTGGTTGGTTCCATAGCTTAGCTATTACGAATTGTGCTGCTTTGAACATTGCTGTGGCTGCATCACTGTAATATGCTGATTTTAGGTTCTTTGGATATATACCAAGGAGAGGGATAGCTAGGTCAAGTGGTGAATCCATTCCTAGTTTTTTGAGAAATCTTCATACTACATTCCACAGTGGTTGTACCAATTTGCAGTCCCATTCACAACACACTAGTATACATATTTCCCCACATCCTCACATTTATTGTTGTTCATATTCTTGATTATTACCATTTTGGCTGTAGAGATAAAATCTCAATGTAGTTTTAATCTGCATTTCTGTAATTCCTAGAGAAGTTGAACATTTGTAATATATTTGTTGACCAGGAAAGAAAATGTCAGACCAATATCTTTGATGAACATAGACACAAAAATCCTTAATAAAATACCAGCAAACCACATACAAAAATACATTAAAAGGCAGTACACCATGACCAAGTAGGATTCGTCCCAGGGATATAAGGCTGGTTCAGTAGATGCAAATCACTGAATGTAATTCACCATATAAATAGACTTCAAAATAAGAATCAGGGGTCTGGAACTGGAGCTCAGCAGTGACGGTTCTTGCCTGGCATGTGTGAGGATACGGGTTCAAACCCCAGCACCACTTACACAATGAAGTGTCAGAGCAACAAAGGCAATATAGGAAACTAAATAAAACTGATTCTTTCTCTCTCTCTTTCACTGTCCTTCTCTCTTTAAAAAAGAAAAAAATCACATGATTATTTCAGTAGTTGCATAAAAAACACTTGACAAAGTATAGCACCCATTCATGTTCGAAACACTAGAAAAGATAGGGATAGAAGGAACTTACCTCAACATAGTAAAGGCAATATATCATGAACCCAAGACCAACATTATTCTAAGAAAAACATATCCACTTTGACCATTCCTATTCAACATAGTTCTCAAAAGTCTAACCAGAGCAATTAGGCAAAATAAGGAAATTAAAAGGGATATGAATAGGCAAAGAAGAGCTCAGATTATTCCTATTTTCAAATGACATGATTATACTTTTAGAAGACCCAAATAGCTCCACCAGATGACTCCTAAGAGCTCATAAATGAATTCAGAAAGGTAACAGGATACAAAATGAACCTTCACAAATCAATCATGTTCCTTTATTTCAATGATGAACTTGCTGAGAAAGAAATTAGGAAAACTACCCCTTTCACAATAGCTTCAAAAAAATAAAATTCTTGGGAACCAACCTAAAAAAAGAGATGAAGGATTTCCACAATGAAAACTATAAAACACTAGAGAAATAAACCGAAGAATGCCTTAGAAGATGGAAAGACCTTCCAAGATCTTGGAAAGGAAGAATTGATATTATCAAACTGGCCATATTACTTAAAGTGCTATACAGATTAGATGCAATTCCCATCAAAATTCCAATGACATACTTCATAAAATTAGAAAAAAAAATCATGAAATTCATTTGGAAAACTAAAAAACCCAGAATAGCCAAAGCAATCCTTAGCAAGAAAAGTGAAGCAGGAGGCATCACAATACCAGACTTCAAATTATGCTACAGAGTTACAGAAACAAAAACAGCATGATACTGGCACCAAAACAGATATAAGGATCAATGCAATAGAATGGAAGACACTGAGACAAACCCACATAATTACAGTTACCTCATACTCAACAAGGGAGCCAAAAACATAAGTTGGAGAAAAGACAGTCTTTAACAAATGGTGCTGGGAAAACTGGAAATCCATATGTAGTAGCATGAATATCAATGTCTCTCTCATTCTGTACAAAACTCAACCCAAAGTGGATCAAAGACCTAGGATTTGGAACAGAAATGCTGCACCTACTAGCAGAAAATGTAGGCCCAACACTCCAAAACATTATTCAGGAACTGACTTCCTAAACATGACCCCCAAAGTGCAAAAAGTAAGAGTATAAATCAATAAATGGGATGGCATCAAATTGAAAAGCTTCCTCACATCAATGGAAACAACTAAGAGCATGAAGAAAGAACCTACAGAAAGGAAAAAAAAATATTTGCCCCCTGTACCTCAGGGCATTAATATTCAGGACATACAAAGAACTCAAACACTTAACACTAAAAAAAAAATAACCCAATCAATAAATGGACAAAAATAACTGAATATATACTTTTCAGAAGAAGAAATGCAAATGGTCAATAGGACTGATTTCTTCAAGGAAAGGAAGTCATGGAAGAGTTTCCACCTTCTGATATAATCAGATTTACACTATAGAAAGCTCCCTCTGGTGGCAGTGCAGGGAGTAGATAGATTAAAGGGCAGGCAAACCAGGAAATGACTTGGATGGTTTAAGGGATTCTAGGGGAAAGATAATATTCAGCAGAAATAGAAACAATTGCAGTGAAGAATTGGAAGGATTCAAGATTTAAAATAGAATCTCCTAGACTTTATATTATTTTGGATTTAGACAGCAAGGTGGATGATGTGTCACTAACTTTGGAACTAAAATAAAGAACAGTTTGAAATCAAAGACAAGGCATTCAAATTCGAACATACAGAATAACACATTTGGGTATACAGCACAGAACAAAGATCAAAGCCAGAAATAGAGATGATTCTATCCTTGGAATAGCAATAATAATAGGAGCTATGGGAGTGAATGCAGTGAATGTGGAGACTGTGTTGTATGGGGTAAAAGAAGGGCTAAATAAGGAAAGACAACCAATAGAGATGAACAGAAAGAGGCGCTTGCAAAGTGGATTGAATGAGAGGGCCAGAGAATTGAGAAAGCAGAAGACAGTGGGGTCATGGAAAGCAAGTAAGACAATGCTTCTGAAAGGCAGTAATAAAAGGTATAAAATGTTTCCTAATGGAAATTAAGAAAGGAAAAGTCACATGGACTGGAAGTGTGTGGGAATACTTATTGATGAGAGGTTTTTCCTGTCCTAGTAATGGAAAAGCCAGTACAGTGTGTTGAGAAGCAATGAGAGGTGAAGGGAGATATTTGGGGCAAAGATAACGAGTAGCTGTAGAGGTATATATGGAAGTTTTTTAACGGAAATTATATATATTTATAGTTTTTATTTACATATATTTATATTTTATGATGCTTTGATATACACCGTGAAGTAATTACTACAGTCATGCAAATTTACATATCTATCTCCTGTCATAGTTACCATTTTGTGTGTGTGGTGAGAGTGCTCAAAATCTATTTTCTTAGAAAATTTCCAGGACACAATACAGTATTAATTATAGTCATCAATCAGTACCTTAGATCTCTAGACTTACTCAGCTATACTCACTTTACATGCTTCCAAGTACATCTCTCCATTTCCCCCACTTCTCCACCCCTGGTGACCATCATCCTGCTATCTGTTCCTATGTAGTTGGCTCTTTTTTAGATTCTACACTTAAGTGAGATCAGGTAATAATTTTTTTCTCTATCTGGCTTATTGAACTTAGCATAATGGTTCATCCATGTTGCCACAAATAGTGGGATCAAGGAAGATTTTTGGTTTTATTTTTAACATGAAAGATTTAGAAAACTTTCTATAAATGGAAGCTTTTTCTGTCAAGAAGTCAGCAGAGGAAGTTTTGGAATATACTTTCTCCTACAGAAAGTTCAACTAGCAACAATCCACAGACTAAAACAAGATTTTTTAAAAAGTACTTGAAAACAAGCCTGAGACACCCATGTAGTCCACAAAAATGAAAGAAAACTGAAGTGCAGGAGTAAAAAAAAAAAAATTGTCTTCCTTTGGCTGCCCTGCCCCTCCCACAATTAAACACAACATTAGATAAAGAAGACTGTTCTGGGCCCACAGTTCTTTCAGGAGGAAAAGAGAAACAGAGGCAGTTATCCAGACACTTCTCAGGAAGTCCACTCCAGGCTTACCAGAAAGGAATTCTGGGAATAATGACATGGCTAGGCCACTGGGAGGGTGGAGTGGTCAGGTATAAACAAAGGAAACAGAGGTCACAGTGACCAGCACTGCAGATCTTGGTGGTACCTCTATGTTGCTGCCAGCCATTGCACCCAATCATAAACACCCCAAATCATCATAGCCCACCCACAAAGCTAAGCTGGCCACTTTCAGAAGTATAGCAGGAAGGACAACCTAGCTTGAATCTGTAAATGGCTAGTCCACATGCCTAGCATCAGAGCCCATACCAACAACCCTATGAAGCAGGAAGATGCCTACTTTATCCATGTCAAACAAGTATAGTGGCTAGACCTACTTAACCCAGGGGTCAATAGCAACTCAATTCAGCTAAAAATCCATCCCACAGCTCACTTTGACAGGGAGACAATCCACAATCATGCATTTTTAAGGAGCATACCCTCTGGTCCTGTCCATTCTGAGCAGGAACTACACCTAACTTTGGAGTCTAGCCTACAATCCCTGCACAAAGGAATATACCAAGTAACAGAATCACCTAGCCAGGGTGATTCCATGACTGACCTGACTAGAAAGCACAGCAGTACCTAGGCAATAGAGAACCCACAATAGAGATAACCACCTAACTTTTCCAGGTTCACAGGCTAGACTAACAAAGTTCTTTCCCTCCAAAAAACCCTTATAAAGAACAAAAGAGAGGGTGGTTCTCTCAAATGAGCAGGCAACAATAAAAGCATGTAAGAATTACAAATAATCAGGGAATCATGACACCTCCAAAAGAAACTAATAAATGTCCAATAACAGACCCTAAAGAACTGGAGAGCTATGAAATGATTGAAAAAAATCATAATAACCCTCTTAAAGAAGTTCAGTAAACTACAAGACTACATGGGTAGAAAATTATATGAAATTTGAAAAACAATACATGAGTAAATCAAAATTGACAAAGAAATGGAAGCCACAACAAACATAAACCTTAGATATTAAAGATGAAATGACTGAACTACAATATTCAATAAAAGCTCAGCAATAAATTCAGTTCAGCAGGATCACTAAGCCCACAGATAGAACATTTGAAATTATTCAGACAGGGTAACAAGAAGACAAAAGAATGAAGAAAAACCTGTAAGAATCATGGGACATCATCAAGAGCTCAAACATTTGTATAATAGGGATTGCAGAAGGAGAATTAATATTAAAAGTCTTAGGTACTGGTCAGCCATGAATGAATGAACAAGGAAAAAACAAAAGGGAGACTAAAAATCACAGGTAGCCTTATCTGACACAGGTAGTCTTATCCAGGTGCTTATCTAAGCACCTGGAAGATGGGGTTTGATATGTTAACACCTCCCCCAAACAAAATTATATCCACATAAGAGAAACTATTATTTCAAGACCATATCACACCCTACCAGTTGGCCTGGAACTATATCACAGAAACTACCATAATCTCCCATCACCCAGGCAACCAAAACATCAAGACCCTCACAAATAAAGTTTGCTGAGGACTTTTCAAAAGGTAATAAGCTAATTAAGGGGGCCAGAAATTGAGGCCAAAACAGGGGAACTCTATTTAAATAACCTCCAGCTCTCTGAGCATCATGTTATTTTCTCTTCCATCCAGTCTGTGCAGCTCAGTCAAAAGTCAAAAAGTGGACTACAAAATAGTTCTTAAAACTGGCCAGAGCAATCAGGAAAGAAAAAGAAATTAAATGGATACAAATCAGAAAAGAAGAAGTCAAATTATCTATTTGCTGACACACATAATCCTATGTCTACTAGAACACCCAAAAACTCCATCAGAAAACATCTAAAGCTGATAAATGAACTCAGCAAAGTAGCAGGACGCAAAACATATGTACACAAACCAATAGTTTTCCTATACCCCAAAAATGATTCTGCTGACAAAGAAATCAGGAAACCTATCCTTTTCACAATAACCTCAAAAAAATAAAATAAAATAAAATAAAATACTTGGAAATTATCCTAAACAAGGAGATGAAAGAGCTCTACAATGAAAATTATAGAATACTGAAGAAATGAATTGAAGAACTCCTTAGAAGATGGAAAGACAGACCATATTCTTTAGTAGACAGAATTAATATTGTCTAAATGGCCATATATAACCAAAATCAGTATACAGATTCAATGCAATCCCCATCAAAATACTCATGACATTCTTCACAGAACTAGAAAAATACAATCCTAAAATTCATTTGGAAATATAAGAAACCCAGAATAGCTAAAGTAATCCTGAGCAAGAAGAGTGATACGAGAGGCATCAAAATACCTGATCTGAAATTATACAATAGAGCTACAGTAATAACAACAGCATGGTCCTGGCATGAAAATAGGCATAAAGATCAATGGGATAGAATAGAAGACACAGAGATAGATCCACATACTCACAGTCATCTGACACTGGGCAAAGGTGCCAAAAATATAGTTTAGAGTAAAGATAGACTTTTAAACTAACAGTGCTAGGAAAACTGAATATGTTAGAAGAATGAAACTAGATCCCTATCTCTCACCCTGCACAAAAGTCAAATCAAAATGGATCAAAGACTTGGAGGTTGGAAGGAAACTGAAACTGCTAGAAAAAAACATAAGGTCAATACTACATAATATAGGTGCAGGCACCAACTTCCTCAACAAGACTCCTAAAGCTCAAGAAATAAAATCAAGAATCAATAAATGGAATGTCATCAAATTAAAAAGTTTCCAAACAGCAAAGGAAATGATTAAAATCATGAACAGAGCCTACAGAATGGAAGAAAATCTTCTACAGCTGTTGCTCTTACAGGGGAGTAACATCAGAATATATATTTTAAAAAAAACTCAAAAAGCTTAACAAAAAAACAAATAGCCCAATCAATAAATGGGCAAAGTAATTAGAAATTTCTCAAAGGAGGAAATATAAATGGTCTACGAATATATAAAAAATGTTCAACATCTGTAGCAATCAGGGAAATACAAACCAAAACTATACTAAGATTTCATCTCACTCCTTCCCCAATGGCAGTTATCAAGAATACAAATAATAATAAATGCTAGGTAGAATGGGAAGGGGAGGTACACTCATTCATTGTTGGTGGGACTGTAAATTAGTACAACTGGAAAGCCATGTGGAAATTACTCCAAAAACTGAGAATAGAACTACCATGTGGAAATTACTCCAAAAACTGAGAATAGAACTACCCCACTCCTTGGTATTTTTCCAAAATATCTAAAATCAGCCTATTATATTGATTCAGTCACATCAATGTTTATAGCAGCACCATGCACAATAGCAAAATTATGGAACCAGCCCAGATGCCTGTCAATAGATGAATGGATAAAGAAATTGTGGTATATATACACAATGGAGTTTTACTCAGCCATAAAGAAGAATGAATTATGGCATTTGCTGTTAGATGTATGAAATCGGAGAACATTGTGCTTAATGAAATAAGCCAGACTCATAAAATCAAGGGTTAAATGGTTTCTCCCATATGCGGAAGCTAGAGCAAAAAGAGGGGAAACGGGGATGGGGGAGGCAGTTCAGATACCATTAAGATATAGGGAATATCAGTGGAGTAGAAGAAGGAGAGAGGAGGGACAGGAAACAGGAGGAAATGTGATATAGCACAGTGAATTCCACTTTTATGTATATTATAAATCATTAATGAAAAATAAATAAATTAGTGAAAGTATAGTATAATGAAAGTAAAGTATAGTAGAAGAAAGAAAACAGGGAAAGGCGGGGGAAGGCTGGACACCAGAGACTGAAATAGAGTAAATCCCATTCCATGCAAGCATGATTTTGTCAAAATGAACCCAACTAAAATGCATCAATAAAAGAGAAAAAGGTGAAAAGGTGGACCTGGGTGGGATTCTCAGGAAATTTTTCCTGGTACTCCCAATAAAACTGAAGAAAAGGAGGGGCATGTCATACTTCTCTCTGAGAGGACCCACTCTCTCCCTTGAGAGTGTCCCCTAATTCTCTAGGTAATGGGAGCCACATTGAGTGTTCCCTTTTCCCTTTTCCTATACTGTCTAATGAACTCATGCCTGTTACTCTGAGTCACGTGTATGAAATCTTTCTGGCATGAATACAAGAATAGGGTTGGGGGGGCTGGAGCGGTGACTCAGCAGTTACAGCGCTTGCCCAGCATGAGCGAGTACACAGGTTCAAACCCCAGCACCCACGTACACAACTAAGTGTCAGAGCAATGAAAGCCATGTGAAAAACTAAATAAAAATAGATTCTCTCTCTCTCTCTCACTGTCCTCTCTTTTAAAAAAAATGAATATGGTTGGAAGAGGGGGGTCTCCACAGCTGTCTGGGTTTTGAGACAAGTCTTTACCCTATAACAAAAGGACTAAAAACATATTTTTAAAAAATAATGGCTGAAAATCTCCCTAATTTGAGAACAGATACCAACATCTAGGTGTAGGACACATGCAGAGATTTACAATCAAATTCAACCCAAAGGAGAGTTCACCAAGACATATAAGTAATCAAACTATCAAAAATTGAAGACAAAAAAAAAAATCTGAGAACAGCAAGAGATAAGAAAACATCGCAAAGGAGTCCTAGTCCAACTATCAATGGATTTTTCAGGAAAAATAAAAACTTGCAGGTCAGAAGAGAGTTGAATAAGATATTCAAACTATTGAAAGAAAAAAAGCTGCCAACCCAAATTTACCTAGCAAAATTGTCTTTCAGTAATGAGAGATAAATGGAAATTTTCTCAGGAAAACAAAAGCTAAGAGAATTCATTACCAATAGACCTGCCTTACTGAAATTTCTAAAGATAGTTTTTCAAATTGAAATGAAATGTTTTTAATTAAGAACATAAAACATACAAAAGCACAAATTTAATGATATAAGTAAAATAATATTCTAGGACTAATGATGGTGAGTAAATCCATTATATTGCCTGCATGAGGGTTAAAAGGAAAAACTTAATAATAATTACAGCTAAAGTAAATTGTCAAGGGATACACACTACATAAAATAATGTACATTGTAACATCAGAAACATAAAATAGTAGGAGGAGAAAACACGTGGAGTTGTAATTAAAGTTAAATTGTTATCAGCACTTAGGATTATTTAGAAGTATGATGAATTATTCCTGTCTGGAATTTTGCAGCAGGTATAGGGAGTTGCCAGGTAGATGGGATCCTTAAGGTATGCAGGGCTCAGAGTCTGAATAGCAGGCTAAATTCAGAGAATCACACATGGTCTAGTCCTGCTGCTTCAGAAAGTGTGGGAGACATTAACCAGAAGAGGTTAACAGGAGCCAGACCACAGGCAGCTTCACAGGTCACACTAAGAAGTTTGAATCTAATTCTCTAGGCAATGGTAGCCACTAAAGTCTTCCCACTAAAGTCTTACCCTGCACAGTCTGGGTAAGAAATGAGAGTTTGATGGAATGACATTAGCAACAAGAGGAAAGGTAGCATTAATATATGTGTAGGACAGGTTTTGGTGTCTGGCTAGAGACTGGGAAGGGAGAGACAAGGACAGCATCAATCCTTTCATGTGTAAGGACCCAGTCCATACTCAGTCATGAACTATGGGCCTCAGGGTCCCCATCTCTCACCAAGGGAAGAGAGAAGGTGAAATCTAAGGTCCTCTCTGACACAAGCATGCTACAATCCCACACTACTGATCTAGTCTTTCTGGAAGAGAGAAAGAAGCAGTTCTAGTGGCAGGAGAAGGACAAAGGTCACTGGCAAAACAAACCAATACACCCAAGCTTGCTGTTTAAGACATCAAATGCTAGCAGCCACAAATTCTCAAATATCTTTCCATGTGGACTTATTTAACAAGTTTAAACCCTTATCTATCCATGTCATATTTGAAAGGAAATAAGAATGTAAGTTAAGAAAGATATCCGGGGGTGACTCTAGATTAGGAACAAATGCATGTCATATTGTTACTTTGTATGCACTTATGATTATACAACAACTCAACTCCTTAATAAAAAAAGAAAGAAAAATATCACCTTCTCATGGTACTTGATGTCTGCTTACTGTACCCGCTTCACCCTAATGAAAGTCAAATGTGATGGCTTAATATTTTGGGTTTTTTTTTTTTTTTTTGGTACCAGGGATTGTACCCAGGGATGTTTATCCCCAACCCTTTTTCTATTTTATATTGAGACAGGATCTTGATAAGTTGCTTATGTTCCTCATAGGAAATGAATTTCACTCACACCAACTTCTGAAAGACCAGGTACTATTCAATAAAATATAGAGAGGATTTGGGAACATGGTGACCACCCACCACCAGTGACCCCGAGACACTCCTTAGAAACATTTCACACTGCAGGAGTGGGAGGCAGTATTCTACAGTAGGACCAAGCTCTCATTGTGGAGGAGCATTACCCCCTTGCTAATTTTTTAACACCAAAAGAAAAGAGTCTTGCATTAATGAACCTAAACAGAAGGTTGTTGCACCTGCTCGGTGGGCTCCACAGCCGGGGTGGGGGTAAGGGGAGCTACCCCAGGGGGAGGAAGCAGCGCAAGTATCCTAATCTGGTCGCAGCGGGCAACGCCTTCTAGCCTGCTCACTCATAAACTGCAGGAGATGACCCTATAGCTCTGGAACTTAATCGCTCGCAACAGTGAATCTACAGCAGTATGTGCACCCCAGCGGGCCGGCTCCACTCACCATTGTGAGGTCTTCCTGAGGGAAGGGCTGGACGCTCACGAGGCAAAAGTGCACCAGACCCATCATTTAAGCAAGGACTTGGGACCCCAGTCTCCATGGACAGAAAAACAGAATTTACCGCCCTGTGACCTGGCCGTCTGCCCCAGGGGCTTTGTGGAACTGTGAATCCCCTCTCCAGCTAGCAGATCTTACAGGCGGTGACCTCCTGCCGGCCCTCTCACATGCCCAAACAGGAGGAGCCTGTGAACAGATTTCGGCACAGTAGGGCATATCCTTCCCAAGGGAACCACCTGCCTCAGACTCTCCAAAAGCTGCCTGTAACTCTCTAACAAGGCAGGGCCTGACGTCAGCCTTAGGAATCTTTGAACAAAAGGGGAATCCTGGGCTCTTCCTCAGCCCCTGAGTTCTGTGCATAGCCAAGGTTCCATAGGTCCTGAGCTCTTCAGGTGGGTGCCCCCTAGTGCTTGCAATTGAGAACCACATAAACACTGGCACAACCTGAACCCTCGCTCACTCACATCTTCCCTTGCCAGCTCTGTGTTAACCTCACAGAGCAGCTCTAGCGGCTTCTGAAGATTATAAGACACCCACAGTGGGTCATCAGTGATCCAAGGGAAGTGAGTTTCAGTCTGGCCACTCTCCTTGGAACAGTCAGAGCCCCACACAACATACTAGGATCTACTAGACTATCTATGGCTTCTGAGACCCTGGCTCAAGAAGATCTGGAGTGTGGACAGGCAGAAAATAATTAGCCCAGGAATGCAGCTCAGGGGGTGCTGAACACTATCCTCACAAGAAGCGGGAGAGGGTAGGATCTTTTACCCCTCTGCAACGAAAATTTTGAGGAGATCTTCTAGGAAAAACCAGGACACCACAGATAACCAAACTGCATCTCCCCCAACAAGCTCAACTGTGAAGAATCCCAGCTAGATGGCAGATTTGAACATTTTCCCCACCATACACACTGACCTAGGGGGCAAAAAATCAGAACTTTCCCAACTAGTCTTTTTTTTTTTTAAATGGGGATCCTGTTGCCGTATAATATTTTTAATTTGTTCAACTTTTAACTTTTTAACATCTTTGTTTTTTCGGTTTTTGGTTTTTTTAATCCATTTTTGCTTTATGGTTAATACTGAATTTGGTGTTCGTGGATGTACATATTTATCTGTGTATATGTATTGGTGATTGACTCCTATTGTCTCTGTGTCTTCTTGAACTTGACTGCTGTCTCTATAACATTGGAATCCAACTAGGAAAACACTTCATGATAGCAAGATAGCTCTCAGTCTCCTATGGGTGAGGAGAACCATGCCCCATGCTAACCTCTTCTTCATCTGTACTCTGGCAATTCCTAACTATAAGCTGTTTTTTCTCTTCCTCACCCAAAGTCTTTACTCCACCTGCACCCCATTTCTATCTTTTCCTTATTCCTAATCGAATATCCTGCTTCCCCTTATTCCCTTGTTCCTCTTTATTCTAAGTCAGATGTTCTAATTTACCTCCCCAATTTACTTCCTTGACTTCCTAGTCATTTCTTCTTCCCAATTACAGAGGCCCTGCAAACTGAAGAAACAGACATTCTTCAAAATGGGTACTTGCTTGTTATCATAATATATCATGAGAACTCTCTCAAAGAAAAGTGCTCCTATAGGTGCTAATCATCATCAACTGTTTTAGTTGAAACTGTCTAGTTTATGCACCTATAGTTTCTCAAGCTCTCACTGATTGGACTGGCACCTATAGGTCTGAGTTGCCCAATTAGCACCCCATCCCAACAAAGCAAAACCATAAGAAGCTCCAATTACCCCTACAAGAATAAAATGGTCAAACTTCAAGACACACCTCCTGTTTCTGAAAATGAGGAAAAGGGGAAATAACCCCCCTCCTCAATAACATATAGAAAGTGCCTGCCACTAAGTTGCAAAAATCTTAGCTTGCTTTCTTCTTCTACAGAGGCAAACAAACCAGCAAACAGCAAATCCTAAAGGGTCTAAAAAATGTTATAAGAAGTCTGTAGATTAACTGGATTTTTTGTACAGCTGTTTTTCTTTCACACTTTTTACTAAGACTCTGTATTTACTTGCTTAAAATAGCAAAAGTCCCTTTTCTTATAGATTCCATTTTCCTTCTCCAAACCAGAGTTTAAGTGTATGATTCTTCATATTACAAGACAATAAGCCTGTATCCAAGTTACTCCACAATTATAAGTTAGAGATCCCTATAAGTTACTAGGAAGTCAGAAGCTATGATTCTTTACAAAATAGTTCCCTGTTGAGCAAATAAATGTTAATGCTTCTACCAAAGTTAATTAACACAAAAACTTATAAGCAGGAAGACGTGGATAATTGTAACAAGATCAGAAATTATATCAAACTCCAAAAGCAACTTAGAAATGTTTTTAATACAGAAAATGTTATTAGAAGTTTTAGTCTGTGGATTATACTACTTCTAAGGGAAAAAAAGTCAAAATCATTAACACATGGCCCAATTCCATTCACATATACAACTAATTCATTTCTTTCACCAGATACATTCATTCAGAATTATGTTGAATTCCTTCTATGAACAAAGTACTCAGTTAATAGATGAAAAAACTGCTAGTGTTTTCCCTAACCTCATAGAAATTAAAGATGTCTAATAGTGGGGACAGAGAGTAAACAAGTAATATATATGTATACAGGAAAAAGGAGAGTAAAAGAAAGGACATTAAAAGGGATTTAATGATGAACTATGGGACCCCCTACCAGAGCAATCTTGCTCATGACCAACCAGGGGAGGCTCCCCACCTGGAGCAGCCCTGCCTACCTGATGCCCCCCTTTCTTGTTGGGCCTGTTCAAGTCCCACTGGTAGGCACTCAGGATACTACTGGTAGGGACAACATTCCAAGCAGCCCCTGCTCAGGGCCAACAAGGGGAGGTTCCCTGCCCAAAGCAGTCCTGCCAACCTGATGCTGTATAGCTGTTGGGGCCTGTTTGAGTCCTGCCAGAGGTGATCAGGACATGAAAGTTAGGACACCCCTGTTTGGAGCAGACCCTGCTCAGGACCAACCAAGGGTGGTCCCTCACCTGCAACAGCACCCCCTACCTGATACCGCAAATTCAGGTAGGTTCAGATTTGTAACCTTGAGCCTAGACCCGAAAGGTAAAGCAACACAATCACCCAAGCAGAAACAGCATCTGGAAGAAGGTGATCATCAAAGAGGTGGTGGCTAATCTGACCCTTTGATTTGCAAAGAAAAACTACCTGGAGAACTGGCTACCTTTCCCACTGGAAATCTGGATTTAGAGATCCAGAAGAAGCTCTTCAAAAATGAAGAATCAAACAAGGAGAGGTTCACCTCAAACTCAAAACTTCCCTTTAAAAGGATACCACAGATAGGGGTCAAGATGAAAATATTATCACTGATCTGATTACTAAAAGGAACAATGAGCTAAAAGAAAATATAATGAAGGGACTAAGTGAGAAAACTCAAGAGATGAAAAACTCCATTACCAAACAATAGACATATTCAAAAACCAAGTAACAGAGCTAAAATCTGCAGTCAATGTCATGAGAGGAACCATGGAAGAATTTAATAATAGACTAACTTCTATAGAAAACAGAACCTCAGCACTTAAAGAAAGAACTTCTGACAATGAGCACAGACTGACAAGCTAGAGCTCATGGATGACAAAAAAAAAGAATGGAATTTTAAAAATATCTGGGATGAAATGAGAAGAAACAATTTAAGAGTAACTGGGATACAAGAATAAATTGAAACACAAACAAATGGGATAAGGAACATTCTCAAGGAAATTGCTAAAGAAAAGTTTCCCCATATAAAAACAGAGTCAGATACGCTCATCCAGGAAGAGTATAGGACACCCATTAGGCCTAATCAAATGAGAAGGCAACAAGACACATCATATTCAAAATGTACAACGGGGAAATCAAGGAAAGACTATCGAAAGCAGCAAGGGAGAAACGCCAAATCACATTCAGGGGTAAACCGATAAGAATCACATCTGACTTTTCAGTTCAGACACTGGAAGTGAGAAGATAATGAAAGAAGATCTTTCAATGCCTGAATAAACACAACATGAAGTCAAGAATACTATACTCAGCAAAATTCAGCTTCAAATGTGAGGGGGAAATAAGAACTTTTCATGATAAGAACAAACTTACAACATTACAAAGAATCCTCAAAGATAAATTCCAGATAGAAGAACAAACTAATATTCCTCAAAACCCATAAACAGAGGAAATTCAATAAAGGTACATGCTATCGATAGACAAATAAGACTGCACAGAACTTATTAATGAAACACAATGAATATGAACCACAACCATACAACTATTCTAACACTGAATGTGAATGATCTCAATGCACCAATCAAAAAACACAGACTAGCAGATTGGATCAAAAAACAAAACCCAACAATATGCTACTTACAGAAAGCCTACCTTACAGCCAATGACACCCACAGATTAAGGGAGAAAGGATGGGAAAAAATCCACCAGGCATATGGCCCAAGAAAGCAAATTGGATTTGCACAACTTATATCTGACAAAGAGGATTTCAAACATAAATTAATCAAAAGAGATAAAGAAGGCCACTACATCCTGGTAAAGGGAACAATACAACAGGGAAAAATAACCATAGTAAATATGTACTCTCCAAACACCAATGCTCCCAACTATGAGGAAAAAATACTCCAAGATATAAATCAACACAATAGTACTGGGATACTTTAACACTCCTCTATCACCAATAGACAGATCATCAAAGCAAAAATTGACAAAGAGATCTGCAGTCTAAACAACATCATAAATCAAACAGACTTAGCAGACATCTATAGAATATTCCACCCCAAATTGGCAGAGTATACCTTCTTCTCAGCAACACATGGATCCTTCTCCAAAATAGATCATATTCTAGTTCACAAAGGAAATCTCAGCAAATAAAAAAGTAGATTTTATTCTGTGTATCCTATCAGACTATGATGCCATGACCCTAACAATTAATAGCAAAAACCATGGCACAAAACACTCATATATGTGGAGATTGAAGAACACCCTATTAAATGAAGAATAGATTCAAGAAGTCATGAGAACAATAATTAAGGAATTCTTGGAAGAGAATGAGAATGAATACACAACATATTGAAACCCATGGGACAGCATGAAAGCATTCTTAAAGGGAAATTTTATTGCACTGAGCGTCCACATTAAGAATCAGGAGAGATCCCTAACAAATAAGCTTATGCTCCAACTCAAATCTCTACAAAAGGAAAACAGTCTAATCCCAAAGCCAGTAAAAGACAGGAAATAATTAAGATCAAAGCTGAAATCAATGAAATTGAAAACAAAAAAAGTAATAAAAAGATTAACAAACCTAACTGAAAGGAGAGAATCAAAGCAAATCAATAAAATCACAAACAAAAAGGGGGTAATCACCACTGACTCCCTTGAAATCAAACAGATATCACAACATATTTGAAAAACTATACTCCTCTAAATCAGATAATCTGGATGACATGGACAAATTTCTAGACACATAACAGCATTCCTAAATTGACACAAGATGACACTGAAATCCTAAACAGCCCAATAACAGGCACTGAAATCCATACAGCAATTAAAAGTCTTCCAAAGAAGAAAAGCCCAGAACCTGATGGATTCTCTGCAGAGTTTTACCACACCTTTGAAGAAGAGCTAACACCTCTCATTAAGCTATTCCAAGAAATTGAAAAAAAGGGAACTCTCCCAACCACTTTTTATGAAGCAACTGTAACTCTGATACCAAAACCCAACAAAGACACATTGAAAAAAGAAAACTACAGACCAATATCCCTCATGAATATCAATGCAAAAATCCCTAATAAGGTTCCTGCAAACCGCATTCAAATACGCATCAAGAAAATAATTCATGGAGATTGGGAAGATGGGGGAACCATCCCAGAAGGCGATGTCATTCTTCCACGAACTACCCATTTAACGCATGAATTCTTCTGGGGGAAACTGCAATAGGTAAATTCCAAGGTGGTTATCCATGATCTGGTTTTTCCCCTCGATAACAAAGTTTATATCCATTGATTGCTAATGTTTTGATAATGTTTCCCCCTCAACTGTATTTCTATTCTTCTAATAAAAAAAAACCAAAAAAAATTCATTATGATCAAGTGGATTTCATTCTATGCAAGGGTAGTTCAACATATGCAAATCAATAAATATGTTTCATCACTTAAACAGAATTAAGGACAAAAATAATATAATCATCTCAATATATGCAGAAGAGGTGTTTGATAAAATCCACCACCCATTTATGCTCAAAACTCTAGAGAAAATATGGATCAAAAGAACTTAACTTTGAGAAGGCCATATGTGCCAAACCCTCAGCTAGTGTAATACTAAATGGAGAAAGGTTGAAAGCATTTCCATTAAACTTGGGAAGTTTCACCACTTTTATTCAATATAGTCCTCGAGACTCTGGCTGGAGCAATCAAGCAAGAGGAAGAAATCAAAGGGATAAGAATAGGAAGAGAGGAAGTCAAGCTATCCCTTTTTGCTGATGGCATAATCCTATATCTGGAAGAACAAAAAACTCCACCAGAAAACTTCTAGAGCTAATAAACAGACTTGGCAAAGTATCAGGCTACAAGATCAACACCCATAAATCAATAGCTTTTCTATATGCCAACAATATTAGGACAGAAGAAGAAATAAGGAAATCAGTTCCATTCACAATATCCTCTGAAACAATTAAATACTTTGGAATTAATCTAGCAAAGAAGTTAAAGACCTCTACAAGGAAAATTATTGAACACTGAAAACAGAAATTGCAGAAGACCTGAAAAGATGGAAAGATGGTCTGTGCTCTTGGTTAGGAATAATTAACCTAATTAAAATGGCCATTCTGCCAAAAGCACTACACAGATACAATGCAATCCCCAATGTCATTCTTTGCAGATATAGAAAAAGCAAGTCTCAAATTCATATGGAACAATAAGAAACCTAGAATAGCTAAAACATTACTAAGCAAGAAAGACGAAATGGGTGGTTTTGCTATACCAGATCTAAATTATACTATTGAGCTGTAGTAGTAAAAACAGCATGCTACTGGCATCAAAATAGGAATGAAGACCAATGGAATAGAATAGAAGACTCTGAGACAAAGCCCCAAATCTTTAAACATCTGATCTTTGACAAAGGGGGTCAAAATATAACACTGGAGGAGAGACAGCCTATTTAACAAATGGTGCTGGACAAACTGCACAGCCACTTTCATAAAAATGAAATTAGATCCTTATATCTCACCTTGCACAAAAATCCAATATAAATGGATCAAGGAATTAGGAATTAAACCAGCTACCATACAAGGGCAAGAATAAAAATTAAGACCATCAGTCAATCATATGGGAGTTGGCAACAACTTCCTCAACAAGACTCTTAAAGTGAAAGAATTACAGATAAAAATCAATGTGGGATACCATTAAACTAAAAAATTTCTGTGCAGCCGAAGAAATAGTCAAAACAGTCAAGGAAACCTACAGAATGGAAGAGAATGATGGCCTGTGATCCCTCTGACAGGGGACTAATATCCAAACTTTACAAAGAACTCAAAAAACTCAAAAACAAAAACATAAACAATCCAATCAATAAATGGTCCAGAGAGTTAAATAGAAACTTTTCAACAGAGCACATTGAGCAAGCCAATGAATACATGAGAAAGTGTTCTAAATCACTGGCAATCAGGGAAATGCAAATCAAAACTACATTAAGATTCCACCTCACTCCAGTCAGACTGGCAAAGACGAAGAATACAATCAATAACAAATGCTGGAGAGGTTGTAGGAAGATAGGAACATTAGCAAACTTTTCATGGAATTGCAGACTAGTCCAGCCACTCTGGAAAGCAGTCTGGAGATTCCTTAAAAAATTCTATTTGGATCCACCATATGACCCAGCTATCCCTCTTCTGGGTTTTTTTCCCAGAGGAGTTAGAAGCAGCACATTACAGCAACACAGCAAAATCCATGTTCATAGCAATCCAATTTACAATAACTAAATTATGGAACCAACCCAGATGCCCCTCACTGGATGAATGGATCCAAAAGCTCTGGTATGTACATACAATGAAGTTCTACTCAGCTATTAGAAACAATGATATTGCATCCATTGAAGGTAAATGGATGGTATTGGAAGAAATCATGCTGAACAAAGTTAGACAAACCCAGAGAGTCAAGGGTCAAATGGTGTCCCTCATTTGTGGATGTTGGATCTAAACCCAGGCTTGGGAGTAAGGTAGACAAAATCATGTATTAGATCCACAGAACAAAAATGCAAAAGGCTAATATTTATGAGATACAGTTGCAAGATACTTCATAAGATATTTGAACAAACTATGTTGCATACCTGTATAAAAGCTTAAATGTTTAATCCTATTGTCAAATATTTTGAAAAATAACAAGGGATGATAGGAAGGGAGGAGAAGGGAAAATGTTGGAACTGAGATAAAGCAAGGTACATGCCAAGAAGTTATAAATTTCACTATATAATATATATATTATACATACATTATATAGTATATATTATATAATATATACTACATAGTATATTATATATATATATATATATATATAATGTTCTTCACAGGTATAAGAATTATGTCACTGTATTTGAGTTTTTTAGGAACAATATTGGATCCAGAAGGAAGGCAAGGGATCAGGGAACGGGAGGAGGGAGTTTGAGGGGGTGGGGGGGGCTGGATATGGAACAAATTGTATTGCTAATTTCTGTGCATTTAGGAACATGTGACAACTAATCCCATCATTATGTAAACCTATAATGCACTAATAAAAAAATTTAAATAAAAGCTTTAGTGTCTGGTTTTTTGCAGCACTGAGCCCCCAGCTCCAGTTGCAGCTTGTACATGCCAAGATAAAGGTGCCTTTATTGCCTGGAAGCTATTCAGCTTTTTGTTATGCTAATGAAAGTACCAGCAAGGTAGAAGAAAGAAAAAGAAAACCTAGAAAATTTAGAGATGTTAGTGATATTTAAAGTATAAGTAACCAAGCTACTTCTGGAAAGATTCACTACTATAAAAGATTAAATAGCCATAGGCCATGTTTTGACAACTTTTGCTCCCCATGATGGAAAAGGACTGAATTTATCTTCCTGCTAAAAACAACTAGAAAAATGAAACATTGGCTTTACATTTTCTCAAGAGGGAGCAGTCCAAGTTTTATTTTTCATACAATGCCAGGTTTCTTTGAGGTTTGTGTTAAGGTTGTTCGAGTTGCATAGAGATTTGGGACCTAAACTTCAGTATTTGCCCAGTCTTAGACAAAATGATCACCTCATATTTGTGCAAGGAGAGCATCTTTCCCCTGACAGAAGGAAAATTAAGGTACACCACTCTTACTTTCTCCTGTACTAATCCTATCATACAGAATTTAGTTGCCTAGTCACACCTCTCTGCAAGGAAGTCTGTGAAATACCATCTCTCACTAAGCAGCCATGTGCCCAAATAAGAATCAGAGTCTCTATTATAAAAGGAAACAGGGAGACCAGACTCAGAGATCCTTAGTCTCTGCCTAAATCTAGTCAGCACATTAAGTCAATGTCAAATGAATATGGAAAAGAAAAAAAAAACATTTCTTGCAGGAAATCAGATTCTGAGCTTGTATGGCATTTCTCATATGAATTAGAAAAATGATTAACTGAATATTAAAGAAAACTGGATATTCAGTCCTTTAACGCTGTTATCTAAATCTAGAAAGTATCCAAATTAGGTTGCTAAGTTACAATTTAATTTGACACGAAGTTAAAATCTAATTGAATTAATCTTTAATAATAGAAGAGAAACTGCATAAGTAAATTTAAAGTGCATATCCTAAATTAACTCCAAGTAATGATTTTAAGAGATTGTAGATAAACCAATCCACTTAGAAGATAGTACTTAAAGGGTAATGAAAGAAAAAACATAAATCATCAATCTACTTATATTTTTTCTGTATTGTATTTCTACTCATCCTCATATACGTAGTGATCTTTTCTGGCAAACCCTCACAAGAAGATATATATGCAAGAAGTTTGGATTCAATGGCATTCTAAGATACAGAAAACATGATAGACCTAAGATCAGGCCTTTAGATTTCCAATGACCTGGAAGCAGAGAAATGTTCCTCCCAGCCTCCTGTTCACCAGTTACTCAAGGAACATCTGTTGAGCATCTACTGTGTGTAAGGTACCATGCACAAGCAATGGTGTCACAACAGGAAAAGGGCATAGTTTCAGATCCTAAAACACCCTAGTGTTGTGGTAAAGAAAAGTAAATAATGGGCTGTTTCACCACCATATGATGAAAACTAAGTCAGCAACATTTTGAGACTTTTGCTACAATCCCTCATTATACTTACTTATACCCCCTTGGACTTCTCTCAGTAATAAGCATTGCCAAAAAAGAGAGGTGACATGACAGGGGCTGGAGCAATGGCTCAGTGGTTATGACACTTGCCTAGCATGTGCAAGTACATGAGTTCGAACCTCGGCACCACATACACAACAAAATGTTGGAGCAACGACGGCCATGTGAAAAACTAAATAAAACTGATTCTCTCTTTCTCTTTCTCTCTTTAACTGTCCTTCAAGAGAGCGGGGGGGGGGAGGTGACACTACAGGAAAACAGAGAAATAGTGTTTGGGCTGTAAGATGTGGGGCTCTTGAGTTTCAATAACAATTACTAAAGAAATTGGGACCCAAGTTATGTCAAGAATGACACTTGTAAAGAGCAGATGTATAAAATGACTACCCCATCACCAGTCTGAACTGGAGAGAAGGAGAGGACCATGGTGAGCTCCTGACAGACACTTCCATGTTCTGCCCAGGTCCAAGGCTCAGGGCCACATGGTGGAACTTTAAGATGTAGATTTGTGGATCTAAGAGCTTGGAGAACTAAAAAGAGGGAATTAATTGAACAGGTGCTGAGATGGCCTGTTCTCTTCACTTGCTTGTATCCCAGCTAGATTTGTACTTTTCATGAAAGAATTTACAAGATTCTTCTGGGGAATCTGGTCACCCAAGAGTCAAATTCAAAGATTTATCTCTGAAGGAATGGCACTGTCAGGGTTTTTCTACCATGAAGTCCACTATGGAATACTCTAGCTGCACACATACAGCTTTCAATCAGCTAGAGATTCATCCTTTAAATGTGAGACCACCAAATATCATTGAAAGTGTGAGAAATGTGTGTGTGTATGATGGGAAGAATAGAGGACTTAGAGAGAGGTAGGGAGAAGTGGGCCATTACTATTAAGGGAGACAGAAATACAGAGTTTACACTATTTTATACAATTACTAACACATTTCCTGTTTAAAGATCCAACGACTGCTGTGTTGCTCAACATGGGTCAACAAAATCCAGCTTACTCTCTGATTTTTATAAATAAAGTTTTATTAGAACACTACTAGGTCCACCATTTACATATTGCCTATGATTCCTTTCATGCTACAATGGCAAAGTTGAATAGCTGAAATGGAGAATATATGGCCTCCAAAGCCTAAAACTATCTGTTTTTCCCTTTACAGAAAATGTTTGTGGGTACCTCTTCTACAAAATTCATTTTTTGAATGGCCTCTTCAATCATTCAGTATATTTTTTTAGTGTTATGCAAGGAGAAACAAAGATGATTAAAACAGATCTTATCCTCAAGCAACTCACAATTTAGGTAACAATTTAAATAAATTTGCATTTATGTAAATAACCATATTAAGGAGTAGATAGTGAAAAGTGACATGTGGGGTGCAGAGTGTGTACTGTAGCAGTTGGGAAAATTTATATAGCATAAGGACTCAGAAGATTCCTAATTTAGAATATAATTAAGTTGTACTTACATATTTAGATATATAATCTTTACCTTCTCTTATGTACTTTAAAGCACTTCAGATATTTTCCTGAAACTATGGACTTTTCAATTCAGAGATTTAAAAAATAATTAAAATATGATTCTTTTTTAATGTTACCTTTTATATAAGCTATTAGTGTCATTATATTATTTAAGTTCAGACCCATTTTTAATTCTTGTTGTCAAGGATCCTGAAAAGTTTGCTTAAGGAAAGTAATAATGAATTTATATATTTGGGTAGGAACCATTTATTCTATGCAAGGAAGAAAGAATGATTAGGTCAAAGTAATTACAGCCAAGCTGTCCCTCTAATCACAAGGTACCTTTGTCTGCTTGCATGAATCTAATTTCACAAAATATGTCATTCATTATTGCTGGCATGAAAAACTACTTTTAAAGAACATCATAGTTCTATATTGCAACAGAAGACTAAAATGTTATTTTCAAATGTTAGAATTTTAGAATGTATTAGAAGAAGACCAGGGCTGGAGTGGTGGCTCAGGAGTTGGAACACTTGCATGGCATGCACAAGGACCCAGGTTCAAACTCCAGCACCACATATACAATTAAGTGTCAGAGAACCAAAAGCTGATGAAAAAATAAATAAAATTGATTCTCTCTCTCTCTCTCTCTCTCTCTCTCTCTCTCTCACTTTCTCTTTAAAAAAGAAAAGAAAACAAAGTGACCACCTCTTATGAACTTCATATGTATGAGCAAGCTGAGACTGTTCACCTACATTTGTCTGGAGTGATAGTGTATGACCATCTTTTAAAATATAATACCAGCTACTGAAAACTTCACAGTAGAAGGACAATCTTCTTGGAGCTAAGGGAGGCCCCATCTCTTATTTCAAGATCCCCCTTTGTGCATTCTTGTTCCCACCTCACTGGTTGCAAGCATTGACCAATATTAATAACCAACAGCACAGAAGGAAAAAACCTGGAACATTCACCAAATCTTTACTAAAGACTGAGAGAACGAGGACGGAAGCAATGTCACATAAACTACACACATAGCAGCTCACCAGGACTCAGTCACTGTGCCATTCTAACACACTTCCAGAGAGAAGGGGAAGCTCTTCCCACACTTGATTCCTTCAGCATACACCTACACCTGTTTTTTCCTCTATACTTACAGGAAATACAATCATTTCTCTGTAAAAATTTCCTCACTATTCTGTCCAAGATGGATACAAATCAATCATTTTTTAAATTAAAATATAATTTAACGGAGTTTTTCAATTGTACAATGCATTGACATTTTGAATTTTTGCTGGGATGTGATATTGGAAAAGACATTATTGAACAAACTCAAGAAGTAAGTTATAATCCCAGAAATATTATTAGGTTTTGGTGTCTGCCAAAGAACCAACATTAAATCAATCACAAACACAATCAACTTACATGATTAAGGGATGCCACTGGAATGAGGGATTGACTTACTCAGTTTTAATTCTATATTACAATTGAGCCTTTCAAGCTGGATTTTTCTCTCCTAATGTTTATGTCCTTGGTTTTATTTCAATCAGACAGGATTAGTGCAGTCAGAATGAATAAGTCTGACAGGTAAATAGATGCAGACAACACCTTACCATACATATCTACATACTTAAAATGTGAATTACATGTGAAGGGCCCTTTGTCCAATACCTTCAGATGAGGGATATGATGGATTTATATTAGAAAAAAAGTTACAGGTTCTAAGGCATAAAGTTAAAGTCACATTTGGTCAAAGTTGGTTATATTGTATAGGATATATAGTTTTGTGTGTACTAGCCTATGAAATAATCTGTGTATGTAGTAGAAAACACCATAGAATAATACATGTGCAAAATGGGGTTTATTTAGTATGTTAAACTATAACATTTAAATTATTTTCTTCCCTTTCTGCATACATTATATGGTTGAATTAGATTCATTGAAATACAGACTATATAATCCACACAACTCAATAGCAAAAAACATATAGTCTTGTTTTAACGTGAGCAAAAAACCTTACAAGATATTTCTTGAAATAAAACATACGATAGCCAGCAGCTATATAAAAAATGTTCAGTATCACTAAACATCAGGGAAATGCAAGTCAACACCAGAGTAAGATATTAACTCATGCCTGTTAGAATGGCTTTTATCAAAAAAACAAGAGATAAAGAGTAGGGGAGGGTGTAGAAAACAGGAAAATCTTGTATACTCTTGGTGGGAATATAAATTAGCACAGTCATTATGGAAAAACAGCATAAAGATTTCCCTAATCTTTATTAATAGAACTCCAGTACACTATCTCAAAACTGTAGGCCTTTTGAATTTCTAAAAAAAAAATTCAAATGATAAGAAGAAAATATCATTCTCTCATCCTCTTCTCTACAGTTGCAGAAAAAAAGATTTAATTTTACGACAAAAATTGAGCTTATAAATGTGATTAGTAACAAACAAATCTTGTAGAACATCTGGACTTCAAAGATAATTGCAATGCCCTACAAAATTAACTTCTAAAATCTAAAAAAAAAATCTGTAGTTGAGATTGATTATCTTAAAAAATTAATTTTCTGGTTGGTATTTACACAAACTCTTCCCTGTTTGCTCAAGACTTTCTTAGTATTCGCACTGAAAGTCTCACAGCTCAGGAAAAACTTAAATCCTAGGTAAACTCAGAGGGTTAGTCACCCTAACTGACACCCTGATGTTATGGAAAATACAAATGGATATGAATTTTCTTGGTAAAACCAGAAAGGAATTTTTAGGGCTTAGCTCTTCTCTCTTAAGCAGGAAGATATTAAAACCTATAACTGCAATACTCCTTGCGTAAACAAAGAGTCTCACTTAAATTAACCATTCAACTATAAACAATAAACTTCATAATAATTTTAAACAAATCAACATAGCTGAGTCTCATAAGAGGATACATTTTTATGCTTGTTAAGTACTGCACTTAAAACAGAAATGTTAAATGACCTATCATGTAATAAAATAGACTTATGATTAATTTTAAACTGCTAATTAGCAATAATTTTTGGTGTTCTAGAATTTAGAGGGACTTTGAATAGAATGGTTTGATGAATTCAGCACTATTTAAAAACAGCCCAACTAGTATGAACTGTGTCAAGAGTAGTCAGTAATATCAGTATGAATTCAAGTTTAACTTAACATAGAAACAAATGGGTAGATATAACAAGATTTTATTGCAGTATACAACACAATGTTGTGTATTGTGCACCAAATAGTAGATTTGTGTACATGCATCTATATAACTATGTGAGTTTGTAATGCAATCCATTACCTAGTTCGATTCTCAGAGAGGAGGTAGAGACAAAGATACCCCATTAGCAGTTAGCACACATTATGCCTGACCTTGGACACAAAAACCAAAATGAAAGAGGTTCCAATAGCCAAAGTTGAAACAATTGGAATATATATATATATATATATATATATATATGCATATATATATATCATCATATCTAAGCTTTTATCAAAATGAAATGTTAAATGTTTTATCAAAATTTTGTGTTTTATCAAAATGAGATATATTTTATTATATCTCATTTATGTTTTATCAAAATGAGATTGTGATAAAATGTTTTATCAAAGTAATATTCTGCTAAACTTTTATTAAAGGAATAAAATAATTAAAAGGTTTGACAAAAAAAAAGTGGTTGCCAAGAAAATATGTTTCAAAATAATCTTGCAAAAAGAAAAGCAGTTGGAAAGTATTGGAAATTAATTAATCAAACTGGAGAAAACAATAACCTAAATTGCTAACAGAAAGAATAGAGATTAGAAGAGGGATTATTTTCCTCACAAAATCCTGAGAATGCTCAGTCCTTGGAGAGGTCAAATACAGTATAGGGTAGAGTTGAGGGACAGAAAGAAACAGAGTTTTGGTTCAAAATTAACACATGAAACATTTGATTTCCCCATTGCCTTCCACACCCTAGATATAAAATCCTGGGCACCCTATGTCTACTCTTGAGAAGATCAAGGGAAAAGATGATCTCTAAGAACATAGAATCTTCAGAGATATTCAAGACATATGGTATCCATAAAACAAGAATTAGATGTTGATTTCCCCAGTTAAAAAGAAAGGTAAGATGCCAATTGTCTGAGAAACAACACTATATAAATTCCCAGAGGTAACAAACACAAGTCTCTAGATTAAAAATTCACATTGAGTGTCCAACATACTGAATAAAAAAGTCTAATACCTAAAGCACTTAATTAGACATTTTGCAATATCAAATTTGAATGCAACAAAAGATAAAATACAGGTTATCTACCAAAGAATAAGAATGACATAGGGTTTCTCATCAGTAACCCTGTATCTTGTTAGAGAACAATAGACCACAGCCTTAAAAAATGTATGGGAAGATTATTTCAGCAATTAATTCTCTACTTTACAAAATTATCACTTAAATGTGAGACTGAGGGGAACAGATACTACAGAATCTAAAGATAGAAGATGTCAGGGTATGGTGAGTTCTTAGGATGAAAAAGAATGGGAGGTAAACTTAATTGTTTCATAGTAAATTTGAATTAAGCCTTTTTAATTCTTTCTTACTTCTATCAACCTGATAATATTTCCCAAAACTTAGATTACAGCTACTCTCACAATTACTTAAAAAATAAAAGAATAATCCAACAATCATTTATATATTCTAAAATCATTAATTCTTAAAAATTTGCTTCATTTACTTCCTAGGTAGATATGTGGATAGATACATATATAGAGAGAGGCACACAATAGAGTGTTTAACTTTTCTCTGATCCATTTGAAAATAAGTTGTAAGCATCATGACTTCATTTCTATTTCAGTACATATCTCCTAAGAATAAAAATATGCTCTTACTGAACCACTAGACCATTATTTCACCTAAGAAAACAAATGAGGTGTGCTTGCTGCTGCTTTTTGGAGTATAATTGTTTCTGAGGCATTTTACTGAAGAGAACCAGATATGTAACACACACAAACACACACACAGACATGTATGTATATATATAAAGAGAGAGAGACACACACACACACATATATATAAATAACTAGTTTACATCAATATCTCTAATTCGAGTCCAATATCCCAGGATCTTCTTTAAATATCCCATTCCATATCTGTATTCACTTTCTCCTACAGTAATTATCCTTGTCTCCACCCCACAAAAAAATCTGTATATTCACTCATTTGCTCTGATCTGCCATACAAAGTAGTCTGAGAATTACAACACCAATGTCATTAACAGCAAACCTAAAAAAAGAGTTAAATTTGCAATTTTATGTCCTTAGAATATGTGAACAAAGTACTGTAGTCAAAAGTTATCTGAATTAATTCCCTTTTCTGTGTAGCTCTGATATCAACTTTAAATATAGCAAAGTTGTTTATGTTTGTGCTGGATTCAGTTTTAGTGTTTGTTTATTATTTCATTCTTTTTATGTGTTCATTTTTGAACATAGAAAATACACAACTACATAAAATATTACAGAAGTCAAAGCTATTTAAAAGTAGATTTGGAGAAGACTAGTTCCTAACCTTTTCCTTCCCTCAATTCTCGCCTCTGTGCTTATGTAACCACCTTCATGGTTTCTAGTTTATAATTTCTCTATATCTTTTACAAAAAAAAAAAACTAAACAACCCTATGTGTGTGTGCAAACTCTTACTGTTCTTCCAACCAAAACATAATGTTCTACATATCCGTGTTTATACTTCTCTTTATTTAACAATATATCTTGAAAATCATTCCATATAGCTTCACAAGGATCTTCCTCATCATTTTGATGGTGCTAAATTACTGCATTTGTAGCCATGCAACTAATTTTCTGAAAACGGGTGTTAGGTTATTTTCAGTTAAATAGATTATTTTTCCATGAGTAGTTTTGTGCCTTTCATTATATATTTATAATTTGTATCTTCAGCAGCTAACTAATATTTTTAAAATTGATCTTAAGAGATGCCTAAATCCTAGAAAAATGCTTATTATAGCATTATATTTGTCACGATATCTAATTTATTGCACCTACTAGTGGAATCGTAGTTTAATTACAGGCTTCAGGACACCAGCTAGAAAAACCATGGATTCCCTACCCACCCTTGAGAAGGCAGACTCCATGGGACAGGGATCATCTTACCCTTCTGTCCTCTGCATTCCTTTTGTCTAAAACTTGAACAAAGTATCTGGAGCTCCAGCTGCTGTTTTGGACCATGAAGCAAACTCAACACTGGAATCTAAGTAGAAAACATGGCATAATAGATAAATAAGAGCCTGAGTTCTGGCTCCAACTTGTCTACATAGAAATTTCTTTTACATGAAAAAGAAGCAAATTCGTATGTTGCTTGAGTTATTCATTTGGATTTTTCTTCTTAACAGTCAAATAAAATCTTAGCTGACACAGAAATTGGTACAGAGAGTAGAGTGTTAACAGGAACTTAAACCAAAATGTGCCTTGGCTTAGTTGAGGCAAACAAGCTGTGAAGTAGCAGAGTTTGGGTCAAATTCTTGCCTCTGTACTTTAGATGAACGTCCATGAGTTAACAGACTCCAGTGCTAGGGGAACTGTTTGGAATATTCAAATAGTTCATGTGTTGGCCTCTGTCACTTTTAGCAAAACCTTCAAAGGAGAAATACACTTAGACCAGCACTATTAAATCCAAAAAGTGAGATTAAAAGGGACACAGCTTTTTAAATGTTCTCTGCCTGAGGTCAGCAAATGAAATCGAGTGAGACCCCCATTGTAAAGCCTCCAAGCTGTAAGAGCAACCACAGCTTCCATACTTTCAGCCAAAGCAGTAATGAGAGGAGCTGATAAAACTGCAAGCTTAAAAATTTAAAAGGGAAAATGAACTTGCTGGCAATAACCAGACTGAGACTGGAATCATTATTTTAAATATCCTTAAGACATCAGCTCTGGAGTTGAAAGAAAATGTTGAAGAGGTATGCCAGAGCCATAACTAACAAATATCACTGTTCAAGTTTTAGAGTTATGTACCTATGGGGCAGCCAGGGTAGCGACATCGTCTTTGAAATGTACATAATGCTTCTGCGGCAGCCAAGAACACTGACTGAAAAATATCCCTGCCTGCTTTACTTAGGTATTACAGAATGTGTTAGTTAGTTTTCTGTCACTGTAACAAAAAACCTCAAATAACAACTTACAAGTAAGAGAGATTTATTTGGGCTCAATGGATTCAGAGTTCAGTCCCTGGTCACTGGACTCCATTTTTCTTGGTCTGTGGTGAGGCAGAGCATCATGGCAGGGAGCACAAAGTGAAAGCAAAATTGCCTCTTGGGAGCCAGGAAGCAGGGAATGAGTGGAACTTGAAGGATGGGTGGAACTTAACTGCAAATTATTTCAGGCAGAATAAGCAGCATACATGAAGAACTCGTGGGGAGGTCTCAGATTTGTGCACAAAACTGTTTGGATGAGCTTTGGGCACAGCTGGAGGGATACATTTGGAAGGAGCTTGGAGTCAAAGCTGAGAAATTTGGATTCTGTTCTATAGGTAATAAGATTTCTTAAAAACCATTGGGCATTGTGTTGGGTAGAGTTATATACAATTCCCAGAACTAAATCATGTAGTCAGTGAGGACCCAAAAGGAAACAGCAAAATGGAGTAAATCATGCTAGACCAACAAGCCTCTCAGTACTCCCCAACACTGAGTGATGGTGAGCTTAAAACTCCTTGTTGGGAAAAACTTCTTAAGAACTAGGCTATCTGAGGACTAAGGTAGCATATGATGGATCATCCTTGGCATTTGAGAACTTTTAAATCTTTTTTCCTCGTCATCTATCTAGATGAAAATGTGTTCCCATGGATGACTGACTATGCTAGTGTTAGAAGCAGCAAAAAATACAAAAAAAACTGAGGCTCTTCTAGGTTTACTAAGCAATTTTGAATATTTTATATATTCTTCTAATCTCTATAAGACTTAATAGAGATGGGACATGAAACATTGTGTTTAGTTCCATATGTCTATCAGCTTGTGTTACCTCACTCTGGCAATGCACTGAGATTTCTCTGTATTTTGAACAGTGTGATCCTGAAATGTGGCATAATCTTGGGTGACTTGGTGAACAGTCATTATATCCACGTCAGTGCAGCCATCTCAGCCTCTAAACATCAACTCTGGATTGTATGTTTGATGTACCAGTTCATAAAGCTGGATCGAAAAGAAACATCAGAACTTGCTTTGAAAAGGAATTAGAAACAAAAATGGATTCACATGTAAAAAAAAAAAAGACTATTAAAAGATAATGACTGTGTGAAAGGTGGTCAACCTTCATGCATTAGACTCAGCAAAGGTGTAGTAACGCATAACCTAGGGCATCATAGAAATGTATCAGGCAGAGGAGGGAGGGGACAGGTGGGGAGGGGTAAGGGTGGGAAAATAGGGTAGGATCTAGGGGGTAAATCTAATTAGAGAATATATACATATCATATTGTTTCTTTGGATGCATTTTTGACTGTACAATAACTAAATTTCTTAATAAAAAAGTAAAAAATAAACTAAAAAAAGATAATGAAATGAAAAACATCAGTGCCTCTCTAAGGAACAGTGTACTGACATAAATGCAACAGGAATATTACTCTTTCATAGAGTTTATCTTTCTCATTCATTTTTACTGCTCACCTATTTGATACAATGTGTCCTCTTAAATTATGTTTTTCCAAGAGCAAGGATCATTTTTTGTTGGCACTTTTCTACCTTTGGAGGGAAAACAAGGGTGAGTGTCACTCACAGATGGACAATATCTTATTTGTTCTGTTTGAACCCTAGCACGCAGCAAAGACTTGATGAAAGAAAGGAGGAGTCCGACCTTTCAGTGGTGTTATCCAAATCAATGTTCAAGGTTATACTGAGAAGAAAAATTTTAACTCCATAATCCCAGAATTTGTGTTCCCATAGATATAGAAAAACTCTCAATTCAACCTGATCTAAGAAAATGAGAATTCTGATTCTCTTTTTCTTCCACAAAATATACCAGTCCCTGTTTATCAGCAGTGGGTATGCTCCAAGGTACCAGACAAGTCCCAAAACCATGTATAGTACCAAATTCTATATTACAGTGCGGCAACATTGTAACAATCAATATAAGCAAGATGGCTAATGGATGAATAACACATACAGTGCAGATACCCTGGATGAAGGACTGGTTCATGTCACAGGAGGGATGGAGCTGAGCCGCAGCAGATTTCCTCACATTGCTGAGAAAAACACATATTTTAAAACTTACTGAATTGCTGTTTCAGGACTTGCCCATTTAACATATTAGTCTACGGGTGACCACAGATAACTGAAACACATACAAACCATACCATGAATAAGGGAGAACTATGGTAATACTTTCTATTACTAAAGGAATGCTTGGTCATCAAGCAGAAATATTTTCTTTTTAAATATTTTGTTAATTAACAATATTATCTGAATCATGCAACAGTTTCAGTGAGTTAGCATCACGTACTAATGAAGAAACAAAGACAATCGTCTGCTGTAGAACGCTTGGAGTTTTTGCCAGGTTGCCAGACATTCTGGGTTGAATTGTGTCACCTGAAAAGGTATGCTGAGGTCCTGGTGCCTAGTACCTGTGAATGTTCTCATTTGGAAATAGAAGTTTTGCAGATGTCATATAGTTAAGATAGGGTCATTAAAGTAGGGCCTTAGTCCAATATGACTGGTATCCTTATATGAAGAAAAAATGCCCCCACCCTGAAAAAAGAAAAATGAAGAAGAGAAGGAGAAGGAAAATACAATGTGCAGATAGAGACACACAAGGAGAACACCTATGATATGCAAGCCAAGGAACATTAAGCATTGCCATCCACCACCACCACCAGAAGGTAGTGAGAAAAATAAAAATTATTGGCCTTCTGCTCATGAGTGCCAACCTGCACCAAGCGACACAACTGGAACTTGCCTCAAGCCCTTTGCAGGACAAATAATGCACTCAATAAAATTTGAATTTCACTTACACAGTACACAGCCAAGAGTGTAGATCTATAGAGAACATGAGCACATATTCTTGAGTTATACTCTTTAGTTTTGGAAGCTGTCTCCTCCATTTACTAGCAATATGGACTTAGACAATTTATTACCCTGTTTTGGCCCTAGTTTCCTAATCTATAAAAAGAAGATAATAAAAGATAATAAAAATTTCCTCTGGAGTGTTGGGGAAGATTAAATGAAAAATATTTCACATAAAGTAGTGCATACACTTAGAATACAAGTGCTAATTGCTCTGGTTGATACTTCTTTTACCTGATCTAAGCATTAAGTAATGAGAATGCGTTTTTCATGAATAATGATACATTGCCAACCTCCCAGAATGCCAAGAGTCTACCCTTTCACAAGTATCACACTGGCAAATTTCATTGGCTTAAAATTTTCTCCTTTCATGAAGAATTCAAGTTCTCAAAGATATATCATGATATGTTTCAATTAGTATTTTTTTCTAAATCAAAAAAAATTATATATTTACTTAAATTTTTATATTTGGGAAAAAAAGACTACCTGAAGGCCTCTGAACCTTTTCAAACATATACAAACATATACCGGAGGGGCTGGAGTGGTGGTTCAGTGATTACAGTGCTTGCCTGGCATGCAAGAGCACACAAGTTCACACCCCAGCGCCACGTACAGAATGAAGTGTCAGAGCATTAAAAGCCACATGAAAAATTAAATAAAACTGATTATTTCTCTCTCCCTCTCTGTCCCTCTCGCTTTAAAAAAAAATACAAAAAAAATCATGACTGGAAAATATCAGTATAACCTCTACCAATTGTTCAGTTACTTTCTTACTCTACTGAGAACAATAAGCCACCGTACTTTAATTTTAAATTCTCTTTAGTTTTAGTCAGATGCATAATTTGCATACATTGAACCAAAATTTCAACAAATGTCTATAAAGCAGCAAAAGCTGTTATTTAAAACAGAAAATATTATTACATCAACTTCATTTTCATTTCTTGTTTATTGAGGGTGAACAGTCTCACCAGCATTGAGTTATTTGTAAAGAAAAGGATTGCACTTTACAGCCTAACCTACTTCCCATCTCATTACTAAAATACACACACAGACAAATATGAAGGAGCTGATTTTGTTGAAATAAGAATGCAAGAAGAATTCCTTCAAATCATGAAAGTATTTGGAACTATTTTTTTTTAGATCACAGCATATAATTAAATTTCAGTCAATGTTTTCAACCACACACAATACAAAATGTCATAAAATCCATTTCAACAAATAATGCTTTTTTCTTAAATGATTAATCTAAAGAATTAAAAGGTGATTCATTAGGTAAATGGGAACAAAAGTTGTAACCAGCCCTTACATAAACCTGTACCACACATTTAATAGTGAAAGAGAGTAGAGGTTCCAGTTATTAACCCATTACATAATAGACAACCAATCACTAAGTAAAGAGGAAGAAGTCCAAAAGATAGCCTTTAACTTTTGTTTCAATTTGGCAGCCCCTGGGGTATTCAGGAGGTATTCACCATATTTCTCAACAGTCTGGAAGCTTCTCCATGGGCACTGGCAAGATGAGGGGTGCTCCATTTAGAGCTCTAGGCCACTTCAATAGGCTGACATTCCCCTCAGGAAGACAATCATCCCTTTTACACCTTCTCACTCTTCTCCCCTCCACTCAATCCTAGAATCTGTTGGCCTCCTTTCACTTACCAGTTTCACCCAGACCGTACCTGTCTTTCTCTTCTTGGCTTTCCAAGCAGGTTTTGCTCATGTGGAAATCCAAAGTTGGGGAAATGAGGCAAGGAAGATCCCCCCTAAGGGCTTGGCCCAGATTGGATTTTTGTACCAGATAAAGGAACCACCACAGAACTCTTGACTTCTCCCCTGTTTACTTTTGTGCTACCAAACAAAAGGAAGCCTCTCTTCCTTTTCCAGCACCTTTTAAGTTGCTTTCAAAAGACCCCATTTGTTGGGGATTATAGCTCAGTGGTAGAGCACTTGAGGGCCTGGGTTCAATTCCCAGCATAGAGAAAAAGAAAAAAATCAGAATGAATATGATTATCTTCACTTCAGTATTTTTAAAGCTCCAGAAATAGGGGTAAACTGGCAGAGAGAAAACACAATCCTGTTCCATGTATATTATAGTTGTTATTAAAAAGAAATTAATAAGATAATCTTTAATTATATGCTAATTTAAAATGAAATATTTGCACTTGCATTATAAAATGATTAATTCCCAAACAAATTATAAAAGTATTTTAAAACTCTGTAAACTGATTTATGAATCAAAGCAGTTGTCATAACTAATCATGTGAGTGTAACTTTTCCTGATGAGGTATAATCAGGATGTGATGGAAAAAATGCTCAAGGTTGGCATCACAGGTCCTGAATTTCGGTTCCTGATCTGCTACTTATTAGCCATGTGATGTGTATAAGATGTGTCATTTTAAAGGTTCATATAAATTTAAGCATTCTGGGAACATTCTCATGATAGCTGAATCCTTTCACATTCCCCAAAATAAATGAAATATGCAAAATAAAAAAATCAAAATAATTGCACTACTCCACTATTCTAGACTACCAGGCCTACTCTGATGTGTCCTATTGTCACAGCAGAGACCCTTCTGTGGAGCCTGAGGAGAGGTTCCACAGCAACCAGTTCTTGAAATCCTGCCGGAAGGATTTCAAGTGAATATCACACAGTACAGACATTAGTTTATTAGAAAAGTGAGAAAGGAAGATAACATATGTAATAGGCTCTGCTGTGACTACCCTAAAAGGTTCTTACAGAGTCTGGTGCTTTTAAGGAGTTGGGGGTCTCTTTGTTCTTGTTCTGTTCTGTCTTACCCTCTTAAGCAGTTTATTATTCTTTGTTCAGTCCTCAACAAATTTTCTTTGTCAGGGGAGTTATGATGACCTTGCCACCAGGGGTGAGTGTGACATGATTTAGGTGGGGACTTGATAACAAGGGGAGAGGTTTGTTGACCTGGGCGCAGGGGTGTGATGTGATTTGAAAGTTTCCTTAAGGAGTCTTAATTAACTATGCCTGGGGGAGGTTTGGCACCCAGTTCCCATTTTCTAGATGTTTGTTTCGTTAAGGTTCCCTGGGTTCCCTGTCCTGTGACCTATGGACTCTGTTGTGTCTTCCTTTCATTGCCCTTCTCCCACTCACTTGTTAATGTTGACACACTCTAACACTATCAAACAAATATATTACTTGATACTCTTTAAAGATGTTTGTTTCTCAATTTCACTAATTTTATTTCCCCTTTGTAAATTTTGAAACAATACTAAGAAAGGCAGCAGTGTTCAGAAGTGTGATGAAGGGAAAAGAGGAACACTGTCACATTGCTAGTGGGACTACAAACTGGTTCAGCCACTCTGGAAAGCAGTGTGGAGACTCCTCAAAAAATTAGGACTGGAACTGCCTTATGACCCAGCTATCCCATTTCTGGGTATTTTCCCAAAAGAGTTAGAATCAGCATATTATAGAGAGACAGCTTCATCAATGTTTATAGCAGCTCAATGTACTATAGCTAGACTATGGAACCAACCCCTCACTGGACAAGTGGATTCAAAAATTTTGGAACATATACAATGGAATACTACTCAGCCATTAGAGAAAATTATATCATGGCTTTTGAAGCCAAATGGATGGAGATGGAAAAAAATTATCCTAAGTGAAGTATCCCAATCTCAGAGACTCAAGGGCCAAATGTTTTCTCTCATTTGTGGAAGCTAGAATACAATCAGAAACAGTATGTTTGATGGCTAAGCTAATAATAACCTCAACAGGTATGAATTTTTACACAAACAGGGGGAACCTTGACTAGGATACCTGGAGACATAGGGAGGGATTAGGAAGGATAACTAGGAGACTGTAGGGAGGAGGTATGGGGGAATCAACTCAGAAGGAGATCTCCGACCTCTATGAGAAGTCCATTTAACACAGGGTTTCTTTGGGGGGAAACATAGAAGGGGAACCCAAGGGGAGAAACCATGTCATGGCATCAGCCTTGGCTAACTATGTAAATATACATTTGTTCTTGATTGTTTCATCATGATTAGCCCTCAATTGTAAGTCCATATTCAACTAAAAAAAAGGAGAGGAAGAAGTGTGATGAAGAGAAACCAGAAAACAATGTGTATATGTGTATGTTGGTGTGGCTGAAAACCTCACTCATTGACAGTAAAATTGGCTTTGTTAGATCACTGCTATAGACAGAATTGTGTCCCTCCACAAAAAAAATTAAGATGTTAAAGCCACACCAGAGATCTCTCTTTGTCATATGAGCATACAACTGGAAGACAGCTTTCTAAAAGCCAGGAAAAGCACCCTCACTAGAAATCAAAGCTATTGAACTCTTGATCTTGAACTGCAAGAGAATAAATTTCTTTAGTTTAAGCCATTCAGCCTGTGGTATTTTATTATGGCAGCCTGAGAAGACTAAGACAAACACTGAATATCTGAGAGGGTAAAAGCAGGGCTGCATAATCTTTTGGGTAAGCTTCAATAAATACAATCCCTAAGTCACAGATTCAGAGACTTTGATTAGGTAGGCCTAGGGCTGAGGTTGGTTATGCTTTATTTTGTTTTGTTTTACATTCCCCAGATGATTTTGAAGCCCAACCAGATTTAGAAATCACTGCTCCAGTGTATTCAGAATTAATAGGGAGAAATGAATGAATTCCCCTCCTCTCATATTTTCTCCTGCTCCTAAGCCTGTCTATCCCCCACCTACCCTGTATATCCCCACCTTTTTCTTAAGAATAAAGTGAGCTCAAATATAGGTTATTGGATTAGAATCAGAGTATGGAGATTTTCTGATAAAGAATAAGAAACTCCCACCCTCCAATCCAAAAATCAAATGGACCAGAGAAAGTCAGAAACCTTAGGAAACAACCACCTCAATTCTCTCTTCTCACAGGCTCATAACAGCTATCTAGGTGCTGGAATGTCCTGCTGGATTTGTCTAATTCCTTCCTTTTCATCTTTGCTTGGAAAATAATATTTGCTGTGAATGACCCAAATCTCTGAATAGAGTATGGGAAGTTCAAAATCAAGACTTGAATTTGCACCTCTGGAGCCTGGGATGTATAGCAACGTCTTGCAGAGTTGTGAGGCAGATAGAACTGGGACTATAGAGAGGGGCAGCTCTGCATCTTTGTCTTCTCCAGAGAGTTGAGGGAGGTGTTGACTCTCCTCCACCAAGCAGCACAGTCCTAAGGGGAAGGGAGGAACCATCTCCCGAGGGAGGAACCAGTAGAGACCCTTTCCTACAAGATGAAGGGAAAGAGGAGTTGTAAATTCACCAAGAGGTAAAATATTGCAGTATTCTACAAACAGCAAAGAGGCAGAGAAACAAAGCCAAGCAGTCAGTGTAGATGAAATGATAAGGGTCAATAAGGAGGAAAAAGGCTAATGGTCATTTTCTTTAAAGGAACAAAGAATGCCTGCTGTTCCAATTGAGCAGGTATGCACATCAGCTTGACATCCCTCTGCAAACCAGGGTGTCTCCAAAGCAGACTTGTGCTAACAAAGGTGCTTATTGGGACAGATCTAAGAATGGCTACAGTTAGGCTCCCTTCCCAAGACTTCCAGTTGGCTATGCTTTATGTTATACATCTAACCAGGGCTGGGAAACTGATATCTCATATTTCCTCAAGGCCAGGCACCCTCTGGTTCAGTGTCTATACTCAAGGTCATAGGCATTAAATCTGTGAGCATGTGTCCACCGACATGATCTGTTGGCAATGAGCCTTCTTGTTTGAACTGTACCTAGAAAGGGCCTCTGAGAAGTGGTGAAGGGGTAGAGTCCCTTGAATGGAATAAAAGGACAGACTTCACATTAAGAGATAGGCCCTTGGCTCTGAGGCTTCCTCCTCCTCCTAGGGAGAGTCTGCTCTCTCTATCCTTTTCTTAAATAAGCCTTTTTTTACTTTCACTGCTTGCTTCACTTTCTTAAAGAAAACTGCTTGCCGTACTTGCCTCTGTGTTCTACATTGTTCATTCTTCAACTCCACAGAACAAGAACCTGGCACAGATATCAGAAGATCTGTATCTGTATTGCAGATATGATATGTGAAATTCCTAGAGCTGAAATTTTAAGAGAGAATCTCACGGGAAACTCATCTGATCCATTTTCCTTCGAAGGACTTATTTTGGAAAGTACTTGTTGATAAGTTCCAGAACTGATATAGCTGTATTTAAAAAACACTTTTTTAGCAGTCACCATCTCTGAAAACACTAAGGCAAATTCCCTCTATGCAGGTACACAATACACAACAATTCCCAGGCTGGACCAACCACCTGTCAATTCAAGAATTCACTGGAACTGAAGAAGACTTGAGGATCTGTCAGATGTGGATTCTTTGTACCCCAAACTCAAAGAAAATCAATGATATTTCCTTCTACTTTCATTTCCCATTTCAGTATGTAAGAAGGACTTAGACTCTCCACTTACCAAATATCTTCTGGATGATTAAAAGCATCATAAGAAACATGGCATTTCTGCCTCCATTTTGTATCTCCTTTGCTCTGAGTCAGTCACCTTGGATTCCAGGAATAACAAGTCTGCTCGATAAACACTTTGTGATGAGTCAAAACTACCCAACAAGCAACAGCAACTTTCTTATTGCCAACAAGGTTCCACCTGACCCATCCTGAGTTAATCAGCCACACCACAATTTGACCAAGACTGCTTGACTATGCACACTTCTGGTCCCTCTTGTCCATATAACATGGTAGCTCATGTCAGGATTTCTCCTGCCCCATCCCATGCCCCGTACACCAAGACAGGGCTGGAAATGCTGGGCCCCCTTGTCTTCCTAGGACAGTTATCTGTATAAAGTCCCTTTCCTGCTTTTCTTCATTACTTTTCCATTTGGTTTTTGAGGTGAGTGAACAGACCTGATTGGTTGAGACTCCCTAAGAGTCAGGCCTCCAGCCCGGGATTATAGTAACCAGTATTCTTCTGCTTCATACAAGCTCACACTTTCTCTGTCTCCTAGGATCCTAATGTCCCCTTTACTCATGGCTTTGTATAAATATTTAAGGAAGAAGTTAATAACAAAAGTACAGGCTTTGGATTCAGAAGAACTTTAATTTAATTCAGACCCTACTACTGACCAGATGTGTGATTCTGGAAAAGGTCACATATTTCTTTTTTAAGACAATATTCTCATCTATACAGAGAAAAGCAACACTATATATTAATGTTTATGGTGCCTAATTTCTCTAAAATTCTCTGGGATCTGGTACATGAAATTAGCCTATTTTCTCTAGTCCTCAATACCAGAGAAGTAATAGCAGGTTTCAAATTCCAGTTTTGAAAGTTATTGGCTGTGAAATTTGGGAGAGGGAGCTCTCTGAAATAGTGTGCCAATCTAAAATATGAGAATAATAATAAATCTTTCCTCATAAGGCTGCTACAAGGATTATTATTTAACATAAGTATTTAAAGCAGTGTTACAAATAACAGGAACTCAGTAAATGTCTCATTCTATTATCATCCTTATTGTCTTTATAAAATACCTGTCTTGCCTTCTTTCTATGATTTATAAGAATTAAGATAATGTATAAGAGAATGATATGCAAACTAAAAGCATTATTTAAAATTAAGGAATCATTTTAAGTGGATAGAAAGCAGCATGTCCAATTCAGTAGAAACAATTCAGCAACTGAAAAGAAGGAACTACTGGTACAAGGTACATACAAATGGACCCAAAGACATTTTGATAAGTAAAATAAGCCAGAAAAATAAGGAATGCAGATTTATAGGAAATGTCTAGAAAAGACAACCTTATAGAGCCAGAAAGAAGAGCAGTGGCTGCCTAGGACTGGTGGTAGACACAGGAATTAACTGCATATGGGCATGATGGCCTTCAGGGTGATAGAGACATTCTATAACCATGTTGTGGAAATGATTGACAACTCTAGAAATTTACTAGATCATTGAATGGTACACTCACACTGGGTGAACTTTATGTTACATAAAGTACACCTTAATAGAGCTTATAAAATAAAGCAACAGGTAAATGAATACACAGTTAAGGTGTTATCATTAATTACTATGTTATTTTGTAAATTATTTGAAATTGCTGTATCTTATAAAAGCAGTGAAATTTCTTTAAAAATTATAAATTTATATGTATACAGTCATTCATAAAAATAAGTAATAAGCACATTTTAAGGCACTCTGTGGCCTACCACTCTGACAGTTATTCCTAGGTCAGGAATCCCCTCCACTTAATAGTCTTGACTACTTCCCTCCCTACACACAGACCATGCATTCCCATAATTAAACGTTTCTTGGAGCTCTATCAGCCCATCTCTGGAACATACTGAAATTGACTGAAAAAAAAAAAAACATGCTTTAGAGTCAGTCAGTCACAGGTTCAAACCTCAATTCAGCCCTTCCGCCCTTCCTTTTCCCTAACTATAAATTGGAGATGATAATGTCTATTTCCTAAACTTATTTTGATTGTGATGATTAAATATTATTTATATAAAGCTCCTAGCATATGCTCAAATGGTTTTCCACTGTGGGAAAAAACCTTTACCATTTTTATTAATAATTTTATATTTATCATGTACCCAATGCATTGAGGAAGTTTAAAAGAATTGGAATTTTAATAATCATCAAAAGCCAAGTCTGGTATATAGCAGGTGTTTTTCCTTTGCTTTTGCAAAAAAGTGCACTGTACATGGTTATTACAGCTTCTGAACTCCGGAGACTAAACAGGCAGGCCTGTGGAGCATAGTCTATGCAATGCCAAAGTCTCTTTTTCATACAAGAGGAAAAGCTCTCAAGACTGAGAAAAGGAGTTGGGTATCTTCCTTCCTCACAAAGGTCGTTTAGAGAAAGCTGCCAGGGAATACAGATCAAAGGAATGTTTTCCTTTCTCTCAGTTTTGGATAGCCTTGGGTGAGTAATAAATTAAAGAGAAAAGATTTAAAGGAAAGCAAAGTCCAAAAAGAAAAATTATAAAAATCTTAGAGAAAAATAAAGCTCCAGGAAATGAATAAAAGAATATTCTAGGATAAATGAATGCAGTTTGGGGACCTGGTCAAAAAGATGTACACAAATGCCAATCCCTGCTGACCACAAAAAAATATTATCTCTAGCTCCAGCTAATGAGTAGGTACTATACCAATGGTTTATAGCATCCTCAAACACAACAGGCCCAGAACTTAACTCTAGTACTTCTTTCTTCTCTCCAATTGCCTAAATCGGAAATTATCCTTAACGCTTTTCATGATCTCAGCTTCCATTATTTTAATTTTTTAAAGAAAGAAGGACAGTGAGCTAGAGAGAGAAAGAGACAGAATCAATTTTTATTGATTTTTTCACATGGCTTTCATTGCTCTGACACTTAGTTGTATACATGGGTGCTGGAGTTTGAAACTGTGTACTTGCACATGCTAGGGAAACACCATAACTACCAAGCCACCACTCCAGCCCCAGCTTCCATTATTTTAATACTGATCTCCATTATTTCACAAATAAAAGGATGAGCTAAAGAACAATATCTAAGAGCTAATTTCTAAAGAAAACTATTTATAATTGATAAGTTCTCAATCAAAAAATATTGATTAAACACCTACTATACACCAAGCACTTTGCTGAGTAGGAAAGGCTATGATATAATGTAGCATTAGAATGGCAGGAAAATTAGAGGTGAAGTATGTTAAGGCTGAGAAAAAGCTCCAGAATAAGGGTCCAGAAGAGGGAGGTGATGCGAATAGCAGAAGAGGGCTACCCTGCCATCACTGGGAGACAGAGACGCCAACAAAGATACACTGAAGTTTTGGAGGAAGGACTTCAGACTTGTATACATGAACAGAAGATTCTTGTGTGCTTTGGCTTAAGATCATGATGAACATGATTAAAATTCTACAACTCCATGTGCTAAGGAAGGCTAGAGAACTACTAATCCAAATGCCCTAAAACACCAAGTCCAGTGCTTAAAATTCCTTCCTTAACCAAATATCAGAAAATATATATCTAAGTGTTTCTATTTCATTGCCTTGCATTATTTACATTTAATTATTTAGCCTCTTTAGAATTTATTTTGCTTTATAATATGATATGAGGGTTTTAAATTTTCTTCGTCCTACTAGTTGGTTAATGCTATCAATATATTTTCTTTAGTGATTATTTTTCTTCACCAATGTGTGATAGCTTTCTATCAATGTGTTAAGTTCATACATATTCAAGGTCCCTACCTGAGCTATCTTGTCTACCCTTTTTAACTATATTTGTTATGGTAGTATTCTTTTTTAAAAATTATTTTAGCCTTATGAAAGGCTACAGTACTTCACCTGAGATGATTATTCTCCAATAGGTTCCTTTCACAAAGTTTCCTTTGCTTTTTATAATTTCATTTTATAATTTCAGATAAACATTATAATCTTTTATCAAATTCTCCCCTTTTAAAAAGAGAATACTTTAGTCTTTTTATCCAGGTACATAAATATATCTCCACTTATACAATTTTTCTTTTTATACTCTGATAGCATTGGTTGGACCCAAGCAGTTTTGGGCATTAGAAGTTCTAAGTATAAAGAACAATACCTAAAGGACACTCAAAGAAAGAAAAGTCAGGGAAAGCAAATTAGACGCAATGGTCCAAGAAAGAGAAATACCAAGAGACATGTGCTCAAAAGCCCAAGGGCAGAGGAAATTTAAGGAAGACTTGTGGTCAACAATGTTAAAACTGATAAATGGAATAAGAATTAAAAGGCAGCCTCCAAATTTGGTCATTACAAAGTTGTTGATGATTTTTCCAAGGAAAGCTTTGTTAGTATAACAAAGTCATAAGTTATATTCGGTTTGGTGAGGAATGAATGGGTGTTGAGGAATTTAAAAATGTTGAGCAAGAATTACTTTTGTCTCCATGATATTAAAGAGGTAAAGATAGGGTAGGGGTGTTGGGGGAGAGGAGATATAAGGGACAGAAAGATTAAGAAAGAGAGAAAGAGAGATTTTCAAGGACAAATAAGGAGTATTAGGGCCACAGAATATCAATATTGCAGGCTGTAAGAAAGGAGCCAGAAACCAGAGGCACAGACATTGATATCAATAGAATAAATGAACCTCCCTCTTAGTAAAGAAGAAGAAAAGGATCACAATTATAGCTAGATAATCACTTATTATGTGCTAGCCATTGTGGCCTGCAGTTTTCATACCATGCAAGAAATTCTCATGCCTGTCTAACAAGTATGTTATCACTCCATTCTAGAGATGTGGAAACTGAAGCAAATGTAAAGTAATAAGATAACCAAAGATCAATCTGCTTTAAGTGATGGAATGGATTCTGAATCCTGAAGTGTAGAGTCCAAATGGTTGACAATCAGTCTAAATATCATCAAGCAGGATGATGAAAGAAAGGACAGAGCTGCCATACCATGGGGTGCATCATCTCCCAGATCACCAAAGTCCTCCTGTGATTCTAGATCAAGGAGTAGCAGATACAAATGAATTCTCCATTAAAAGGATGCCCAATGGAATGACCTGTGCTCCAGTATATGAATCAATTTTACAGGTAACCACCCTCTCCCTCACACCAATTTTAAAATTTTAATCTGCATATTGAACAGGTTTGTATGTGTGCCTTCATCATTTCCACTCATAAGTTTTTTACTGGATAATACAAGAGCAAAAGAACACAATTGTTTAAAATACATTGTCACAGCATACCACTTCTTTCCATGTAAAAAGGATCAGGATGGTGATTCCCAGGTGAGCCGGCATGCCACTTACTGACCATTCCCTGAAGTTCAAAGAAACAGGCCCTGAGGGCAGGAAGAGAGAAATATTAGCACTGCAGTCAGCAGGCCTACTACTACTCTGAAGGTCTTCCAAATCTAGCTTAGCCCCATTCCTCCACAGAGGTTGCTCTTCTCCTTCAACTCTTTCTTGTGGTAATCCATGTATGTGTCTTCCTCTACCTTGGACTCCAGATTCCTGGAGGGCCAAGACCAGGTCTTACCTATCTCTTTCAAAATTCCAAGTTGGAGGTGCTCAAAATATATTTATGGAAAAGAAATCAACTATTTTTACTTATCAGTGAATGAACTTCTTATCACGATGACTTTTTTTTTAAAGAAAGAGGGGACAGTGAGAGAGAGAGAAGCAATTTTTATTTAGTTTTTCATGTGACTTTCATTCCTCATGAAATTCCTCATGAAAGTACACACTTTGTTATTTACAAGGTGCTGGGGTTTGAACACATGTACTTGTACATGCCAGAGAAGCACCATAACCCCCAAGTCACCACCAAGCCACCACCAAGTCACCTCATGATGACTTTTGATGAAACATTGTGTTGATCACGAGCCACTGTCAATACCGCTGGAGTTTGGGATTTCGTCCCACCTAGTCTGCCTTATTTCTTCATGGGAATGAATATAACCATGTGCTAGTATGGATGAAGATCCAGTTTATGGCCAAAAAATGGAGCTTTTTCTGAGTGCAAGGCCAACTTGCCAACTCCTTCCTCTATAATTTAGACCCAGATGATATATTCTAATCAATTAAGGTAGTCCATCCAGAGTTGTTATTTTGCTCCTGGTATACAAAAGTTGGTGAATACAGTTAGCAAATAGAGTCAAACAAATAAAGAGAAAATGCCTTCACTTAAAAGCATTGCTGTAGACTGTTCTCAATTGAATAATTTGTTCACAATACTTTGTCACTCTCAGGTCCATCTCTACCAAGCTCCTCCCTGGAATTTTTTCTAAAGGAGAAAGCCTACTTTTTACTCAGTTGACATCAAGTTTAAATGACTTGGTTTAGCAAACAGAATGAATGTGAGCAGAAGTGGCTTATCTTAAAATGAGGCAAAAGCATTAAAAGCCAATGTGATATTCCAACATTACTCTTCCCTCTACCACAAAAAAGGCTTGGCTCCATCTTCCTGAGTCCTAAAACAAATATGTGGAGTGGACCTGCAGTTAGTCCGCAGCTGTGGGCAAAATAATAACCTTTGCTGTAGCAAGCCATGGAGATTTGGTATTATGCTTTGTTACCATAGCAAAACTTAAAGAAAGGAGATAGAACATGGTGGCCACCCCAGCAGCAGTGACTCCGAGATGCTCCTGAGAGTCACCTCGCGCTGCAGGACTGCACGCAGATTCCTGCGGTAGGATGAAGCTCCCAGTATGGGTGAACATTACCCCCTGCTAATTTTTTAACTCCAAAGGAATAGCATGGAGCATTAACAAAAATAAAGGAGGATGTTTGTGGCACCTGTGTGACCGGCCCCACACCCGAGGGGAGGGGAGCTTCCCCGAAGCAAGTTTCCTAATCTGGCTTCGAACTCCCTGATCTCACTGCTCTTCATTTACATGAACTTAGAATTAAGCTCGGGAATTAATTGCTCACATTAGCGAACTTACAGCTGTTCCTGCAAGCGGCAGTAGCCGGCGCCCAATTGTGACGTTTCCCTAAGGGCGGGGCTGGCTGCTCAGCAAAAAACGCTCTTGGGGTCTCAACCGCCCCAGTCAGAAAACCAGAATCTAAAATGGAGCAAGGGAGCGAGTTTCCTAACCACGTACCCCAGCCAGGCTGGCTGTGAACTCCCTGATCTGACTGCTCGTAAGTTACCTAATCTTGCATAAAGCGCTGGGAATTAATTGCTCACATTAGCAAACTCATAGCTGTTTCTGCGGTGGCCGGCCCTGGCAGGGCGTGTCCCTGAGGGTGGGGCGGGTCGCCCAGCAGCAATACAGGGCCTCAGGCCCCTCAACCAGAAACAGAAGTTACCACCCCCCCACCAACTGGCCATCTGCCCTGGGGGCTGTAGCAAACTGCCTTTCACCTCTCCAGCTCCCAAACCTCTCAGTTGGTGACCTTCTGCCCTTTGGTCCATCCCCCTTCCTACCCAAATAGGAAGAGCCTGTGAACAGAGCTTGCTACAGCAGGGAGCAGCCCTTTTTAGGGGATCCTCTGCTTCAGCCTCTCCTTGAAATCTGCCTCAGGAAGTTTTGAGGGCTTCACCTTAGCATCTGAGCTCCTTGCATAGCCAAGGCTGCATAGGCCTGGACCTCTCTAGCAGGGTGCCTCCTAGTGCTTGCAACAGAGAATCACATACGCACTGGCACGATCTGGTCCATTTTCTGAGGGTTTCAGTCAACCCCACAGAGCAGCTCTTGGAACACCGGAAGATCACAAGACACACAGAGTGGATCACCAGTGATCCTGAGGAAGCAAGTCTCAGGCTAACCACTCTCCTTGTATCAGTCAGAGACCCACACATCTACAATAGGATCAACTTGATTGTCTACAACTTCTGAGCCCCCAGGTCCAAGAAATATTTAAGAGTGTGGAGTGGCAGAAAGCAACAATCTCAGGATCACAGCCCAAGGAGAGCTAAATACACCTTTGCAACAGAAAATTTTGAGGAGATCCTCTAAGAAAAACCAGGCCACCGGACTCAACCAATCTGCTTCTCCCCAAACAAGCTCAACTCCGAAGAATCCCCAGCTTGATGTCGGATTTGATCGCACCACCCCATGATACATACCTCCTGATCTAAGGGCCAGAAAATCTCAGAACTTTACTAACTAGTTTTGTGGGGAGTTTTTTCTTTTTCATTTCTTCATTTTTTTATTATTTTTTTTAATTTTTTAATTTTTTTTAAATGGGAATCTGGCTGGAAAATAATATTTTTAAATTTTTAACATTACTGTGGGTTTTGGGTTTTCTTTTTTTTATTTTCCTTCTTTTTCCTCTGCTCCTTTCTTGCCTTACGATTAATACTGAATTTTGGTGTCAGTGGATGAAAATACTTATCTGTGTGTATGTATTGGTGATTGGCTCTTATTTCTTTACGTCTTATTGAACCCTACTGCTAACTTCTTTCTCCACTGTACTCTGGTAATCCCTAAATATAAGCATCTTTCTCTCATTCTCACCCCAAATCTTTACCCTACTCGCACACCAGTCCTGTTTTCCTTAGTCCTAATAGAATAACCTACTCCCCCCTAATCCCTAGTTCCCCTATACTCTATAGCAAGTGTGATTTTATACCTCCCCAATTCACTTCCTTGAATTCCTAGTCAATTCTTCTCCACAATTTCAGAGAGACCCTAATACCTGAAGAAATTGACATGCTTCAAAACGGGTACTTGCTTGGTATCAAATGACACAGTGAGAGTTCTCTCAAAGAAAGCTGCCACTATTGGTGCTAATCATCAGCTCATCTGTTTGAGTTGAAACAGACTAGTATTTGCACCTATAGCCTCTCAAATTCTCACAGAACCATCTGGCATCTTTAGGTCTATATT